>UFQX01000823.1:145253-246621 GCA_900497675.1 Arapaima gigas | reverse complement strand
GGGGGGGGGGGGGGGGGGGGGGGCTGTGTTAATGGTAGGACCCCCCCCCCCCAAAGCATGAGGAACTTGCACAAGAAACATGGCTGCAGATCTAAGGGTCACAGGTTTGAACCCGTCCATCTGCTATGATTATCTATAGCCACAGCCAGGGATGAGAACCAGCAACATTGTGGACACACAACTCTGTCAGAGTCTAAAGCTCTTTGTCTGTCGATGTGCTTTTGTCTGGTGTAACAAAAGGCAGGTGGACGGTTGCACAGATACTGCTGGACTCCACACCCATCCACATGCTGACTGTGGACAATAGGGGGGCCCTGCCGCTGTTCACACCGCTGCAAGCAGAACGGCCAGTAAACAGTTTCCAGGCGCGGTGGACGTACACAGCGAGGCTCCACACGCTGGCGTGACTGTCACCGCTGGACTGAGTCTCACCGTGGGCCCCACGTGGGTTTGACCGCACTATGACCGAATAAGCCACATTAGTTGTTTACCGCTCCTCCCTCCTGGAAATCAATCGGGCAAAACATTCTGATCAAAACGACAAACATCATTATCTTCTATCGTGTTCCAAGTAGGACTCGAGTCCCCCCAAAAATCGCCCAAAAACCCCACACTAAAAGTTTGCCAGGACCAGGTGTCCGGCATCAATTACTGTCAGAACGTGGTCTGGCCTTCAAGAAGAGACAACCACAAGCCCCCCCCCAAGCTGCCTACAAGCTGAGTGCACAGTGGGTAAACCGTCTCCAAATGGAGGAAATTCAGCCCCGTTGCCGCTCTCCCTACGAGTGGGTGATCTGCAAAGATCACACCAGGTGCACAACCTGCTGTGCTGAAGCAGTGGAGAAAGAACTCAGAAGACCTGCAGACATCTCTAGAAGTTGCTAAAGTCTCTGCATGTGTCCACTCAAAGAAAAACAGTGAACGAGAAAGGGGCTCCTGGACGGAAACCAGATGATAGACAGACAGGCAGACACCTCTTTTTTCTCCCATGGAGCCTGGGTTTATTTATAGCCTTCTGAGTTGTGTGTCTCCGAACCGCGACTTCACACCCCAGTTGATCCCGGGTTCCACACGCGCGGGACCCAGCAGATTGCGGCCCCGCCGTTAATCCCGGGCCGCGCGGCTCCACCGCCAGATTAATCCATTTTCATCAGGCTCCAGGTTAAGGCTCTAACCCCGCTGGGGCGGCCAAATCTGCTCGCTTCCATTTTGATTACTTCCACGAAGGAAAACAAACATGTGGTCCCCGCAGCGTGAGGAGACGCCACCCCCCTCCCCCCCAGGTGGACGCCGGCCACAGGTTCTGAGACACGTGAGGCCCGGGTGGGAGCACGACGCCGAGAAGAACGTCTCAGCTGAGCCAAGCGTCTTCGTACCAGCATCTCGTGTGTTATAAATGGGAAACGTGGCGCGTGCAGCAAGCTAATCGCAGTCTGCCACCGATGACTATTTAAAACAGCCTAGGACCATAGAACGTTCTAGAAACCCCGGTGACCCAAAGAGCTTCAGTAGGGAGTTTGGCCAATGTTTTTATTTCATATTAGGCGTGAAAAACACATCGATTCATCAGGTGTAACCACTTCATCCTGGTGAGGAGCCTATTCCAGAATCACTGGGCTATGAAACAGCCCCCGGATGGGATGCTAGTCCCCACATCCACAGGAACGAAACTCCGAGTGACCAATCTGATGAGAACGAACCCCCACCTGGGCCACCCAGGTGAGGGCAGGTGATGCTGCTGCCCACTGAGTCGCTGGGTGTGGAACAACCGCCGTTTCCTTCAGTTGCACATCAGGCGCCAGTTGATCACAAAGTGCGCTTAGGATGAACTTTTCCGCTCATTTTAAAAAGTTAACCCTCCTGTTTCCAGCACTACATTTCTGAAAATGGTCAATCTCTGTAAATTTGGTTGTTATGACCGCAGCGGGGCTACGTTTTATTTTATTTTATCTCACGGACTGGGTGAAATCTGTGCTTGGCTGCAGCTGCTGCTCTGCGCCGACACCGTTCTGGTCCACATTTAGCAGCGAAACAGAAATGTCAGCATAACATGCATATTTTATATTTCTTACTTTTTTCTGCCTCTTAAATATTCATGGGGTTTTTTTTTTCCTTCTTGTTTCCTCTTCACAGGTATGTTTTTCCGCTCACCTGCGGAGCTCAAGGTCGCCGGGACGCGAAGAGCTGAGACGGATTTCCGGCGGACCGACGGCGCTGCGTCGCGACACCCGCTTCTAGGAACTTAATACCTTTTTCTAATTTCCTAACCGTGTGAGATTAAGTGCTGCTTGCAGAAGCGGGACAAAGAAAAAAAAATAATCAAAAGACAAATGCAACGAATATGGTCTTATTTTTTTAATCTAACACGGCGGGATCGCTTGTTCGAACCGCGTCTCGGGAGCAACAGGTTCAGCCGAAATTTCCCAGCCAACTTAACCGGTTAATTAAAGTATTTAATTCGGAAAATGGAGCAAAATACAGGGAAAAAAAAAAACAGGAGCGCATGTGAGCATCAAAAACATCGGCCGAAAAGAAAAGCGATAACTAGCAGGTTCCGGCGAGCCCCATTCTTATTATTATTATTATTATTATTATTATTATTATTGTAAACCCCCGCCATGATGCAATAAAAAGGATCCGACCCCAAATGTGGGATCACGTCTGTGCAAAGTTAATGAAAAGGTTTTATTTCTTACTCCGTCGTCCAGCTGCTTTCGTTCATTTGCCTTCATTTATGAGCCTTTGTGGGAAGTAGCGCGAAGACCGCAGACAAGATGCGCTAAACTAACAATACTAACGGAATAATAACACTAATAGCAACTTCAGCCTGCTTTTCCATCACTTTAACCATCCAAAAATGTGTTAAAAAAAACCACAAAACATTCATGGTTTGTTCTAATAACCCCATAAATTAACATCATCAACAGACCGGCTATAATTTTCCAAAAAACACCGCTTTTAACCCCAATCTGCCGTATGTGAACTCGGGGGTGTCCTCCTTCTCCTGTTTGTTTACCCCTCACGGTGGTGCCACCCACTGCCCTCGCAGACCCAGTCCCCCCCTCCCCAGATATGAATCCGGTCTGACCGTCTAGCTCACCGAGCCGAGGTGAGGAACGTGTGGAGAAGCTATGAGGTAGTGAGAGATTTGGGCCAGAAATCGGTGGGGGGGGGGGGTCTCAGAAAACAGCAGAGGACGCGTCCCCGAGTGTGACAATCGGGGTGTCACGCTGCTGCTAAAGGCACTAAAAAGCCAAAGGAGCGTTTTAGGCCATTAAAATCAAACCCTTTCAAATGAAACTGGTTAATGCGCTGTGTCAGCAGAACTGTGTGGTAGAGAAGTGTGGGAAGCCCTTAACCATCAGGGCTGTGGAAAACGATGGAAGATGAAGGGGGGTTGGTGTTGACACTGTTGTATAATGTAAATCATGGACACGGTCAGTAGCTTCATCTGCAGGGTCACGTGGAGGATCTAGAGCTCCACTGGGCAGCTCAGGCAACTAGACACATGAAACATACATGCTGCATGTGTGTAGATGTTTTTTCTGTAATAACTGCAGTACATATTTCATATACTGACAAACCTGGAGAGGAGACCCTGGCAAACAGGTAGTAACGGGAACGGACTCGTGGATGATTTAAATCCCCGGTGGACAGACAGTTGACCTCGGTTTACTCCGAGTAATATGACCAGATATGTGGCTAAAGTCCCCTCAGGACTGCTAAGTCCTTCCCAGCAAACAGGCTTATCTGTCCCTCTGGTTCCATTTTTGTTCTGAGATTCAGCTGCTCTGCTTTCAAAAGTGACATGTAATGTTTGCACCCTGAGCCACTTAAGATTCACCTGCTTAAAGAACACAGCAATTTTACTCTGTCCGTTCAGGGTAAGTAAGTTTACCAGACCCGCTACAGTAGGAGAGGGGTTTGAACTCAGGACTTTCCACTTACAAGCCTACAGCTCCAGCCACTAAACCACCTGCTGGACCCGCTAAGGCACAGCAGAAGGTCGGGTTCATCAAGACACCCTCCACAACCAACAGGATACCAACTGAAGATCTGCAGTAGACCAGCACACCTTCAGAACAAAGGGTGGTGGCAATGTCTAAAGATGAACATCAATGAGAAGATGATCTCCTTTCTACGGCCTTGGAGAGTGGTAGACCGTCACGAACTGTGGTAGAACTTCCTTGTTAGTTACAAATTAAGACGAATATCACCTGTCTTCTGCAGGTAGAAGTGACCTGCTGCCTGGACTGCGGGACTTTCGAAAAATGGTTTACAACTGCCAAAGTAAAGCGATGTGATCGCCCAAGATGATGGCTTTTGCAAGCCTGAAAAAAACAGATAAAACGCAAAGGTGTGTGGTTGGAGATAGCTCACACCCTACATGTTTCGACATCTGGTTCCAAAGAGCACCACCCTTCCTATCTTCTGCTTCAGACTCCTTTTCTCAGCCCAAACCATTAACATCCAGACACAAGATGGAAAAGACTGAATGAAAAAAAAAACAGCAACGCTGACCTGGCATCTGCAGTGATTCACATCTGAGGAAGGATCTGTTCAGAGAAACCCCTTGCCATAGTGGGGAAAACGTAAGGTTTTACAATCAAAAATGAAATATTCATTCACACCTTCATTCACAGCTATGCAAATGAATTGAAAAGGGAGAGAGAGTTGAATTTTTTTTCCCACGTTTGAAATGCCGTCATTTACAAAGCTGCGGTTGAAGCAGCAGACTGTAAAGTGTGCGGTGCCGATAAACCGGATCTGCTCCAGTGCTCCCAGCTTCGCATATCAGTATCGCCACTGCTTATCCTCCGGACCAACCGTGACCGAAACTACCAGCCTGCCCGTCCTACCCACCGAAACCCAACGCAGGAGGCAAGAATCGATCGCCACTCCCCGTTGCCCCCAGAGCCGGTAAAGAAGGGTGCAGAACCGTACCTCGCATTCCCTGGAGCCTGAGATGGTGTACGTGCACGGTCCCGATCCGTTCACCAGGACGTCCATAGTCTCCGAGTTTGAGGGTTTGTAGTCCACATAGTATTCCTGCAGCGGTGAGCTGAGCGTGCGCTCCGTCTCCCGCGTCTTTTTCCGCCGCTTTCGGGCCGCCGAGTGCTCTTGCAGCTGCTTCACGCTGCCCGGGTAGCGTTTCCACGACACGTAGATCACCAGAAGGATCATGGCCACTGAGAGGAACAGAGCGACGCCACCTGCGATGATCTTGTGGAAGGACACGTGTTCGAACTCAGGATCCTGTGGGGGTGGGGAGGCTCGTGAAGGGGTGGGGCTTGGCGGGGCACCCTGTGGCAGCTCTTCCACCGGTCCAGACAGCGAGGGAGCTGGCTTGTGCTCCGGCTGGTGGGCGGTGCCAGAAGGGCCAGTCGTCACGGCAACTGAGGGCTTGGGCGTGGCCTTGCAGATACCGTGCATCTCCACGGCATCCATCACTTTCTCCCCCTGGGCCTCCTTGGGAGAAGCGCAGATCATGGTGGTCTCCTTGTTGCCCCGGAAGTTCCTCAGCCAGGCCACCAGAGGACAGACTGCGGCGCCGCAGTCCCAAACGTTCCCAGCCAGGCTGATGGTGGTCAGTGAGGTCCATGCAGCCACGGTCTCCTGTGAGACGTTGCTCAGCTTGTTGGAGTCCAGGTTGAGGGTCTGCAGGTTGGGCAGACGCTGGTAGATGTCAGCCTCCAGCACCTGCAAATCGTTCCCCGAGAGGTCCAGCTTCTGCAGCGTGGTCCACGTCCACGTCAGGCCCTGGCTCATGGACCGGATGCGGTTCCACTGCAGGTACAGGGCCCGCAGGTTGTAGAGGCGCGGGAAATGTGAGAAGTTGATCTTGGAGAACTGGTTGTGCTCCAAATGCAGCTCAGCCAACTTGAGCAGACCCGAGAAGGCGTTGCGGCTGATGCTGCGCAACCGGTTGTAGCCCAAGTCCAGGAACTCCAGATTGCGGCAGTCCTGAAAGAGTCGCATGGGGAGGGTCTTGAGCGAGTTGGAGCGCATGTGCAGACTCAGCAACTTTCGCAGGCCTTGGAACTGCCCCGGGTGCAGCTCCTGCAGCTTGTTGTAGGACAAGTCCAGGTTTCGTAGGTTGGGCACGGCGTGGAAGGTGTCGTTGTGGAGCTGTGTGATCTTGTTGGAGCTCAGGATGAGCTCCTTGAGCCGCCGCACGCCCTGGAAGGCACGGCTGTCCACTGTGCTGATGTAGTTGTGGTCCAGGTATAGCCAGATGAGCTGGTTGAGTCCAGCAAACTGGGCAGATCGGAGACTGGCCAGGCTGTTGTAGCGCAGGGACAGGCCCTGGCAGCCGCCGGAGAGTCCTCGCGGGACGTCGCGGAAGGCGCTGGACTCACAATACACGATCTTGCCGTCGCAGCGGCAGCTCCGTGGACACGGACGCTCCGCCCTGCTCAGGATCGCTGTCAACCAGGCCTGGACCAGGAGGGACAGGAGCAGCCAGCAGCCTCGCCTCAGAGAGCCTGCAGACACACAAAGGAGGCAAAGACAGTGAGCGGCAGAGGAGCACCTGGACAACACGGGCGGAGATGAAGAACACGAGCCGTTCTTGGAGGTAAGTTCTGCCGGGACTGGAACTAATCTGTTCGTTTTCACTTTCTCTTTCCCAGCATATCTGCCCAATCATCTAAGTTCGCTTCTTCTCTCACGCGGCGTCTCATTCTTAATGCCCCGCCATACTCTTCATATCTTAGCATCTCCGGTTTCACCGGTCACGTCCATCTCGAAGTTACATGTATTTTGCCTCACGTTTCACCCCTGACTCATTTTGTTGCAGTCATCTCGCTTCCCCTTCTTCTCCACCACTCACTTGTCCTTTCTTTCACTTCTTAGGGCATTTTGTGTCCGTCAGCCTGTCTCGCTCACTCCGTCCCGCACCCGTGCGGCAAACACGGAATTCCACCCTCACCCTGGCGCAACAAACACCTTTTGTTTCGTGCATTTTTAATTAAAATACTGCGGATGGGGTTTTTGTACACAAATCCGAAGGCTTTCCAATTTGCAGCTCACACTTCACGTCGAATCAAACATTTAAGGATTTTGAGTGACTCACTGCCAGAGTTTAACAGAGTTGAAAGAAAGAATCAGCCAGTAAAACCCCAAGGAAATAAACTAATCATCTGTGTGAAAAACCTCAATCAAAAATTCAATACATTTCAATTATACGGCTAAAATAAACAGACGCCAAATAAATGCCTTTCTTCATTAGCGCTCGGCATTGGACCTTTTTTCCAAACTAATTTTTGCTAAATAATTATTGGTACTTGGCTGATATCTTCGGGGGCCGAAAGACATATAAATACACACAGCTTTAATTGGCATCGACCTTGACTGGGGTTCGTAACAGAGCGATGAAAAAAGGCCCCGGCGACTGCAAAGGGTGTGAATGATCGAATATGAAGTGTATTAATGTCTAATGCAGAGGCGTGAAGAGAAGCACGTGTGCGGCTGGTGTCCAGGCCTCTTGCTTTCCCTCCAGTGACAGGAGATGTTTTGCTTCAAAGCGCGCTGCCGCAGCACACGAGTCATGATAGCCACCCCTCGCTGTGAGACGGTTGCCTTTAAAGTCGTCCGGGATTATCCGGAACAATCCTGAGGAGCGCCGCGGCGGCATCGCGTGTCTGCAGGTGTTCCTTCCTGCCCTGCATTATCGTGCTGCGGAAGGCCTGTGCGCCTCTGATCGGAGCTCTGCGGAACGGATGAAAGGCGCAGCACCTCCATCACAGGAGACGGCTGCTATTAGGGAAACTGAGGTAAGCTGGTGGCTAAGCTGAGAGGGGCGAACATCTGAGGACAGATGGGAGGAGACAGAAAGGGGAACAGACTCTGACAGGAATCACAGCTCTGGTTCCTTCCACTAAACACGACGACTCGTGACTCTGGTTCCTCCCACTAAACATAGCGACTCATGGCTCTGGTTCCTCCCACTAAACACGACGACTCGTGGTTCTTGTTCCTTCCACTAAACACGGCGACTCCTGGTTCTGGTTCCTTTCATTAAACACGGCAACTCGTGACTCTGGTTCCTCCCACTAAACATGGCGACTCGTGGTTCTTGTTCCTTCCACTAAACACGGCGACTCCTGGTTCTGGTTCCTTTCATTAAACACGGCAACTCGTGACTCTGGTTGCTCCCACTAAACACGGTGACTCGTGACTCTGGTTCCTCCCACTAAACGCGACGACTCGTGGTTCTTGTTCTTCCCACTCAGCACGGAGACTCGTGGCTCTGGTTCCTCCCACTAAACACGGTGACTCGTGACTCTGGTTCCTCCCACTAAACACGACGACTCGTGGCTCTGGTTCTTCTCACTCAGCACGGAGACTCGTGGCTCTGGTTCCTCCCACTAAACACGGCGACTCGTGGTTCTGGTTCTTCTCATTCAGCACGGAGACTCGTGGCTCTGGTTCCTCCCACTAAACACGGCGACTCCTGGTTCTGGTTCCTTTCATTAAACATGGTGACTCGTGACTCTGGTTCCTCCCACTAAACACGACGACTCGTGGCTCTGGTTCTTCTCACTCAGCACGGAGACTCGTGGCTCTGGTTCCTCCCACTAAACACGGCGACTCGTGGTTCTGGTTCTTCTCATTCAGCACGGAGACTCGTGGCTCTGGTTCCTCCCACTAAACACGGCGACTCCTGGTTCTGGTTCCTTTCATTAAACATGGTGACTCGTGACTCTGGTTCCTCCAACTAAACGCGACGACTCGTGGTTCTGGTTCTTCCCACTCAACACGGAGACTCGTGGCTCTGGTTCCTCCCACTAAACACGGTGACTCGTGACTCTGGTTCCTCCCACTAAACGCGACGACTCGTGGTTCTGGTTCTTCCCACTCAACACGGAGACTCGTGGCTCTGGTTCCTCCTGCTAAACACAGCCACTTGTTGCTCAGGTTCCTCAACGGCGACTCGTGACTCTGATTTGACTCTGACTTCACACTGGGTACAGTAACTGATTTCTTGCTAAACATGCTGATATATGACAATGAACGCCTGGTTTTGCAATGAACAAAACAAAAGGAAGCGATTGCTCGTGAATCATGGCAACACGTCACTGATGTCTCACTAGACCTGGGAATTCGATTTTTCAATAACACGGATACCCACTGCTCTGCTTTCACTGTGAGCACTTTACCGCGCAAGTCTGATTTTTCACCAAATGCGACGACACATGACTAAATTCACACGCAGCATAGCAACTCGGGGGGTCCGCCTCGGATTTTATTCTGAGCCGAATCTTGGATTTTATTTTTATTTCATACCGAGAATAGCCGTACACAGCTCCGAGCACAACGACACTGTCACACTGAGCCCGCCGATGCGTGGCTCTGATTTCACACGGAGCACAATGATGGGTGGCGCTACTTTTCACTGTAAGCACAGCGACACAGCAGCTCTGATTTCTGGGTGACACGGGATGCTCATTACACTGTGATGTGTGGTGCTGATTTCACATGGAGCACAGCGACACGCGACTGAGTTTGCACCCTAAGCATGACAACGCGTGGCTGTCGTTTGACGCGGAGCGCGGTGACGCATGGCTGTGATTTCACACCGAGCACGGTGACACGCGGCTCCGGTTTCACGCTGAACCCGGTGAAGCTCCATTTCTTCACAACGGTCTCACATACGTATGCTGCATCCATGTATCTTTTGCGGGTTTGTTCCTTCACCTTTTGCAGATGGTGGAAGCAGTGGGATGGCAGGGCCCATGGGACTCATTTGCTGCTAGTCTCAGAAACATCTCTTTTTTTACCGTGTTTTTCTACAGTCTTTAGGCTCTAGGCGGATGTTAACACGGCCGAGCTGACAGTTCAAGTAAGAGGTACCCAGCTACCAGCAGTGGGTAGTGTGGAAATTGGAGCAGATACCTTTCAATCGGGAGGTCGTGAGTTCGAGAGCCACCTTCTGCAGTAGTCCTCTTGTTCAAGCTGCTTACCCTGGACTCAAACAAAGGAAACTAGCCTGCTCCGTAAATGGGTGAACTGCCGAGAGCCACTTTGGAGCCAAATGTCGCGTTATCGTTTGCTGAAGTCGAAATTGCTTTCTAACCCCCTGCCGTGTGATATTCCCCTTGGCGTCAGAGGTCGTTCTGTGACCTTTGATACCTGATGCCTTTTCTCCCTCATGTTCTCCTTTACAACAAGTCTCCGAAGGGCGATCGGTCGCACGTTGGTTTGTGCCAAGCGGAAAACAAACCCCTGGCGCGGACTCTATTAATTATCGCCCGGTAATTGTTTTTGACGGGGTGTTTTTACAGTTGCAAATGGGCCGGAATTCCCAGGCTTCGCTCCGGAGTGTGAGACGCCGTGCTCCTTAACCACAGCGCTTTGGAAACGCCGGACTGCAGCATGTCTGTGTCTTCTTAACAGTAGGGAAGGCGGTTGGGACAGCAGTTCTACTTTATGTTTAGGAGTCGCGGAAGGTCGGGCCGCTGGGTTCGGGTACCAACGCTGCAACAACCCAAAAAGGTGCTGGGACCCTGATGTGTGACTGACAGCTGCAACTGAGTGCTACTGGTGGTGAAGTAAGGAGGGACAGGAGGAGGACGGCAAGAGGGGAAGAGGGAAGGGAGGGGTGTTTAGAAGGTAGACGGATCTCCTGGTGTATCTCGACCTCTTTAGTTTTGTGTGATGTTGCATTTTGCGCTTCTGTTTCAGCTCCTCTTTTGTTGTTATTACATTCTGCTGTTGATGGTGTACAGAAGGAAGCTGGGAAAATGCAATAAAAAGCACCGCTCGCTTCCCACCCGGTCACTCCCCAGGCCTGGCGCGCCGCGACGTGCTGCAGGTGAAATAACTGTTTAAAAAAAACATAGTGACTGAAGGAAAAGCGCTTTTCCACCTGCGACAGCTGGGCGTTAAAGACACTTCCTCTCGACTCAATCTGCACAAGCCATCGGTCACCACGGGACACCAAAGTATGGTAATCCACTCGGCGTGGAGAGCGTCGGCTCACGGGCCGCCCCGCTAATCTCCCGGCGGAGGGAAAAAAAACACTATCGGCATCCGCGGTGGGAAGAAGTCCAGCGACGATGACAATAATGAAATAACACAACGATTAGAGAAGAAGAATCGAAGGTAAAGCAGCGGGTGCTCGTGCCACGAGCGCCAGTTAACCCGCGGGACGTGACGTGTCCGTCTGACAGCTACGATCTCGGCGTTGGTCAGACGGTCCATCATCTTTGGGATCATTACTCTTTCTAATTTACATAAATTAGAATCACTAATAATTAATGAGCTAGACGTGAAGCTGACAGGAATAGGCGGAGCAGCAGAGGCAGACAAGATGGAATGGATTTTAAAGATGGCCTAGATTGAGCAGGAGAGTGGGTACACACACACACACACACACACACACACACGCACACAGAAGCGTGAGCAGCGCAGGGAGCTCAGCAAAGGGCTGTACAAATGATGTTTGGTCCTACAGGCCGTCAGTCAAGGACAAGCCTCTTCAGTCCTGACCGCGGCGAGGGAGGCGAGATACGACTGCAGTCTGTCAGATGCTCCGGCTCGCAGACAAGACAGGCCTGGGGGGACATTTCATCAACGCTTCCGCTCAAAACCGAACCCGCGCGTGACATCCACGTGGGGCCGCGTTTAGATATTACCCCTTTTATGGCAGCTTCCCGCTCCAAACTCCCCACTTATTCAACAGCCCACCTGACGTAACATCGCAAACCCTGAGTCGATATATGGATCAAAATTACACTTATTTCCTCATGTCCCCTTTGGAGGAAAAAAAAAACACTTCCAGTTGCTGCGAGAAATAAAAAATATTTACATACAAGTGGAATTAATTCGGGTCTCAATTCGCTGCCAGAATAACGCCTTTCTTTCGGTTGCGTCAGGAATAAGTGCACACCTCTAATTACGGCTCGAATAATTAGTTCCCGTTACTTCCGAAATAAGTAGTTCCTCCAGTTACAGAACAAGTAAATATCAAACAGGGCGTCCAGTCAGACCGAGCCAAAGTGTCTCCAGTTAGGGGGATGAATGGGAACCTCCACCTGAGAGGCGGGGGGGTCCTGCTGTCGGCCGAGGGCCGCCGTGGCGATCGGCCGTGTGGCCTGGCGGGGGGCCGTGTTTGTCCGCGGCGCCGCTAAACGGACCCGGACGGAAACAAAATTGATTTGTCGCTAATGAAGTGCCATCGTCGTTGCGTCAGCTGCAGAGATTTTGTTATCGAGGAAGGAAGAACGGCGAATGCGTTCGCGCTCCCCCTCGTGCTTTTCAGAGTGTCACTCTGCCCGGCCCTGAGTTCCCCTGTCGGTGACAGTTACATCGGTGTAATGAAGGCTGATCAATAGGGCTGGGTGGTAATGAACCCTCACTGTCGGTCAATGCTGCAGGACTGAGCCGAGGCTGAGCCAAGACTGAGCCGGGGCTGAGCCGGGGCTGAACTGTTACTCTGCTGCTTTCTTTTACTGGGTTTCTCCAACGTTTCACACCTGCTATGCCCCCTGTCCTCATGCTTCAAAAAAAGGTTTCAGGTTCGAGTTCCAGAGACCCTCAAGTTGTGGCCAAGGCACCAAAGGCAAAGTGCTTCAAACACCATTTATCCGTCATCAAGTCGGCCTACGGTGTTTGACAACGAGTGATTCACGCAGCGGGGGGTATGGCTGCACACGGGGTAATGCTGCTGCCTCACAGCCACTGAGCTGTTCAGGGTCGGTCTGTGCGGAGTTTGCATGTTCTTCCAGGTGCTCTGGTTTCTTCCCACAGTCCAAAGACATGTGCTTCAGGTTAATTGCCCCCACAGTGTGTGACTCTGCATGTGGCTGTGTGTGTGGCAATGGACCAGCCCCCCTCAGGGTTGTAGCCCTCCTAGCTCAGCACCCGGTAGTTCCAGGTAAGGAAAGTGAGCAAGTGGTTTACACAGCAACGTCCATCAAGCCAATGGCCTCGACATCTTCACCAGCTGCTGGTCTGGGGTTAGAGAGATGGGTTCATTGCTTTGGACCACAGCACCAGCTAAGTGCATCATGTAATTTTAGTTCATGTGTCACAGGGATCCACCTCAAAGAGTCTCCTGCTCCAGTTCCAAATCCACGCTGGTAGGATTCCCTGGTAAACAAGCTGAGATGTGGATCACCTCCACCGTCACCCCCCCCTTCAGAGGATGCCTACAAAATCCATCACAGAGTTCAAGTATTTCCCTTAAAATGTTTTGGCTTTTAAGAGGCTTCCCTGGCTTAGTACCCATAATCCCTTAGGGTCCCGTTTCAGTCCTCTGTTTTCCAGGAGCTGTAATCGACAACAGTCCCACGACTGCCGGCGGAACCCTTGACCGCTGCTCCCCCCGGTGGGCAGAAGGAGAACGGTGTTGAAGCGGACGGGTGGCAGACGGAGACGCCAGGGCTTAAAGCCATATTTTTCCTTCCTTCTGCGGACGTCGGATAACGAAGCCCCTGGTGGGGCCACTTCGCCCCGTCCTGCCAGTAGAGGGAGCAGTGGGACACCGAGCTGTCCAGAAGTGGAAAAATTGCGATCGATCCCAGCAGTAAACAGTTCCTTCACAGGGGCGTACAAACCGCCGCGGCCTACACGGATACCCAGCTCGGCATTGTGAGGCACGCGGCCTTCCCACGGCGTGACTCAGACGACGGGCAGCATCACGTCCACCTCCCATGATGCTCCGCGTCTTCAGCTGCTGAGAATAAACCTGAAAGGAGTCTCGCTCAAAGACGTTCTTCAGTGCCCACGTATCCAAACACACCACCCCACCGAGGGACGGGTAAGAGCTTCTCTTTTTTTTCCCCTCCCGACAAACAATCCTTTTTAATATTGAAATAAACGCGGGTCTGGTTACTGAATAATTAATGAGGCGGCCGGCGTGGGGGGTCCCTTTGGAAGAACAACAAACGGTAAAGACAAACAATTAATCACGGGGCCCAAGTGCGGCCCGTGCCGGCCGGGCACCTCGGTGTCAGCGGCGCGTCACGCGGCCCGCGGGAGGGGGCGGCGAAGGAATGGCATCAAACAGCTTCGGCAACCTTTCAGAGCAGGAAAGCAACTCGACATCCTCCTGCGGGAGGCGCCGTCTCCTCCTCCCTGACGCGCGACCAACAAACGCCATAAACGCGTGCAAATGAAATCGGTTTAATCTCAGTTTTAATTACCCGACGCCTTTTCGGGCGGGACTTGTCCCCGATCGGCGGGGGACGTTGGGAGGGGTGGGGATGCAGGTGGGGTGAGGACGTTCTCGGCGAAAATCGACCCGCGCCCGCAGTCCCGTTCGCCACCGCCTACTCGGCCCCCTGCAGCAGAGTGGAATGGGCTGTCACTCTGGCAGCGGTACAGTGTCCCATGGGTCCTTTGGAGGAACATTTCTTCCCGGATGGGACTCCGAGGACTAACCTATATCTAGCAGAGCCCCACAGAAACACGGTGCCCGCGTTTTGGCTCGTTCTCACACCTCCCGTCCTACCATTTCTCCCGGGTTATTAATCCACGGCGCTGCGGCGACACGACGGCCTTTCGGAACGTCGCACTTCTTCATGCAGAAAAGCAGAGATTATCAAGCACAACTTAAGAAAAAAGAAGAGAAAAGCGATGCTGAAGTGGAGAATCTCAGTAGAATGTGAAGGTGGAGCGGGGGCTGAATAGAAATGAAGGAGAGTGGGATGGCAGTGGGACAGAGAGAGGGTGGAGGTGATAAGGACATGGGAAGGGATGCAGGGAGGAGAGGGAGGTTGGGTGGAGGATGGAGGTGGGTTAGAGGCCTGATGGAGTTAAGGCTGGGATGGTGGTGGGGTGGAGCAGCATGGGGCTGTGATGGAGAAAGAACTGACGGGGTCAGATGAAGGCGGCTCGGGAGCGAAGGAAACGTGAGGCGGAGACGGAGCGGAGTGGGACGGGACGGGCTTGAGGTTGGATGGCAACAAATGCGGATAAGATTTGGAGGAGATGGACGTGGGACTGAGGTGTAGTGGAATGGGAGCAGGATCACAAAGGGCTGGGTGTGGAAGTGAAAGGTTTTAGGTGGATTTCAGCATGATGGGCGAGTGGGCGTGAGATGATTGTTGGATCCAGCTGGCTATCAGGAAGGAGAAGGAGATGGAATGGGGCCAGAAACAAAATGTGATTAGATGGGATGAGATGGTGATGAGCTGGAGTGGGAAAGCGGTGGGATGCGGGGGGCGAGGATGGAAATGTAACGGGACGGAACTGAGACGTGGAAAGGTGGGACGGAGACTCGATTAAAGTCTTACTTCTTTAATAACACGACTAGGTGCCGTGGCTCTGGTGGACCACAGAGGGATGGTCTTCAAACCAAACTTTTATTAAAAGTAATGAAAGACTTGACCTTTAGAGTCAAGGGTACGTTTCATAAGGACAGACTGGCGCTTTAAGTAATTTATTCTAAATTAGGACGAGACTCTTCATGTGTCACTTCCTAATGACACTTAAATTACACCATAGTGGGCAGCAGCTCCTATTTTGAGGACCATCTGAGAGGGGCAAAGAGGCTTGAAACTGTGAGATGAACAGGCTCAGTCTCCACTAACGTCAAGCTGTGGACTTAATTTAAATCGACTTATTCAATAATTAACGCATTTTCATCTTACAAATCAAGGGGGGGGGGGGTCCTGGTGAGTAAAGGTGGGCCTAAGTGGACATGTTGGTGGTGGATCTGTCTGAACTTGTGGATCGTGAACATGGGTGACCTGAGGCCCCCTCTGAGTTGTCCATTTTTCGGTCGGGGTGTCGCCGGATTTACAGCAGTGAAGGTGGGGGGTGATCAACTGCGGGACGACTTCGTTGACGCAGCGGACCCTCCGTTCGGTGAGGACAGCTTGTCCGGCAGAACCGCAGCATCTGAGATCGCAGGCGGTCAATAAATATCCATGTTTACATAGATATTGTCAGACTCCGGCCTCCCAGAGCAACGTCTTCTCCACCGAACCCGACTTCACCGGCTTAACACTGATTTACACACATTTCCACTCCGTCAGTCCCGAATACGTGGCTTCACAACGTGGGAACTGCTACAGGAGCAAGGCTTTGGTGGCCAAGTGAGAGGAGTAACCACTGCACCCCCTGCTGAGGCTGACCTGGGAACCAGCGGAGGATCTCACACACACACACACACACACACACACACACACACACACGCACGCACAGCTCAGAGAGGCCCTGAAGTGGAGGAAACGTCTACTTTATAACTCATCTTGTATAAGAAACAGTAAAACGATGTATAAATACTTTCAGAAAAAACAAGGACAAAGACACAGCTGAATAAACACTGCAGCCCTGAGTGTCGATTGAACTGTAACACTGTGACAGTGTAACACTGCAACAGGGTAACACAGACGTACTGAGGCAGTGCAGTGGAGTGAGAGTAAAATACCGGACAACTGAAATACTGCAACACACAACTGGAAAACCGAACCGCTGCAAATCACTGGAAAACACAGACAGGAAACTGGAACTGGAAACCGTGTAACACTGCAACACTGTGGAGTTAAAACACACAAGAGCCCGGAATCACGGAAGCGCTACATCACTGTAACACTGTATCTCAGTAACACTGCACTGTTGTAAGTATCACTGTAACAACACCGACACAGTGTAGCACTGGACAGCAGAGGGCCCAGGATTCCAGCTATGACCCCCGTCAGCAGCTGCCAGTGGGCCTTACAGCATCAGCAGGACCACAGACAGTAACACCCCCACCCCACCCCCCGTGGACCGCAACCATCCTGCACCCCCCACAGGAACACAGCAGCTCATTGTAACAAGTGGTCCCTGTTACATAAAGCAGGCATTGACACCATGGGCGTGTGTGTGTGTGTNGTAACACCCCCACCCCACCCCCCGTGGACCGCAACCATCCTGCACCCCCCACAGGAACACAGCAGCTCATTGTAACAAGTGGTCCCTGTTACATAAAGCAGGCATTGACACCATGGGCGTGTGTGTGAGTGTGTGTGTGTGTGTGTGCGCGCTCCATGTGGGGAAGTGTCAGTGTCACATGTACACCGCTCAGTGTAACGCGCACTGTGCCACACAGTCTGCGTAACACACACCTGCAGCAACACACTCAGCGCATCGCTCGCAGCGAAACACACACTTGCAGTAACACACACCGTGCAACCTACCCATGTCTGGTTATGCGTCAGATCCCGTCGGCGGGTTCAGAACCTGTGGGCGCGCGCCTCCGGAGCCCGCATGGCACGCGCTGCGCTCTCTCCTCGCAGGGGTCCGCTGGAGTCCGCGAGCCGGCGGCCGCGCGCAGCCCCGCGCTCCTCGAGCTCCTCGCGCACCTGTCCGCCGCCGCCGCCGCCGCGCTCCGGAGGTGCGAGTGTGTGTGCGGTTGTGTGTGTTTGTGTGTCAGCGCCGGACAGCAGCTGCGCAACATGCCAAGATCGTCCAGGGGGAGCGGGGGTCCGGGTGCACGCGCATCATTCCGTTATTGACATTAATAGAGAGACCGAGCGCGCGAGCGGCGGGAAGGAGGCGGTGATGGTGATGAGGATGATGGCGGTGATGATGGTGATGATGGTCATCGTGAAGTACGATCAGATCCCAGAGGAGGACGGCGGGCATCATCCCTCATCCGTCATCCGTCCACGGCAGCGCGCGAGCCGCGGTCCCGTCGGCGCGTGTCCGCAGCCCGGAGCAGCAGAGCGGGGTGCAGGTCGACACCCCCCGCCCCCACCACACACGCGCACACACACACACACACACACACACACACTCACACACACACACGTGTGCACGAGCGCCTGGCTGAGGGTTCAAGCCGGGGTGCCTCAGGTGTCAGTGCGCGGCGCTCCAAACCCGGTGTCCGTCTCCCGGAGCCTCGCGCCAGCGTGAGAGTGCGAACGCGAGTGTGTGTGTGCGCGCGCGCGCGCGCGCGTGTGTGTGTGTGTGTGTGTGTGTGTGTGAGAGAGAGAGAGTGTGTGTTGGGGGGAGACGGAGCTCGGCAGAATGTGAATGCCCTCTTCTGGTGAGAGAAGGAGCCCCGCAACCGGGAGGAGTCGCAGAGCGCGGGGGTGCCGCACGGTCCGGGGTTCGAGTGGGGGGAGGAAGGGGGGGTAGAAGAAGGACACGAGGAACAGACATGTGAGGCTGACTGTCTGGACCCGAGCGGGTTGTTGTTGTTGTTGTTATTATTATTATTATTATTATTATTATTATTATTATTGATAAGGGCGGAGAGCCACGATGGCGGGGCAGCAGTGAGGGCCGCGCTGTGAAACTGTAACACTGACTAAGGTAAACGTGGTAACACTGAACGGTGAAACACAGTAACGCTGAGAGCGGGAACCAGGGAAACACGGTAACGCGGCACGGTACAGTACCACGCTTTTCCGGCTTGGTGTCTCCATGGTTACCGCGGTAGACGTTAACTGCTGCCAGCTACTCTCCACCTGGGGGCAGTTTCGGGGGGTTCTGGGGTCACTTCCCTGGAACTGATGGAGTAAAAATTACCCTGCTGTACAAAAGGGGTAAATCAGTGTAAAGCTCATTATCTCCCCCTTTAAGCCCCTTTGATCACAACCATGAGATTAAGGTTAATAGTAATAACAATAATAACATTTTCCACGATTTAATATTCATGCTGATATTTTCATTATTGTCACTGTTAGGAGTAACGGTGGAGGTGACGGCGCCGAACTTTTACCACACTGGTGTGTAAACTGTACCACGCTGTTTGGAGTGTTTCCACCCCCTCTGGCTAGTGGATCCGTCCCTCAAAATGACTCCCGAAGCGGGGTGACGGCGCCAGTTCGGCCGCCTCCCTGGGGTGGCCTGTGGGTGTGGCCTGCCCTGACGGGGGGCGGGGCTTGTTCCGGTGGGCGTTCCCCTCTCTGCACCACACGGATTCGATCCCGCAGCGTTCAGGTGTCCACGCTGAGCTGGAGGTGGGGGACATTCGGTGGCTTAGATAATTAGCACAAAAACGGACCCCCCCACCCCCCAGGAAGCCGACCCCACAGCGCCAACCCCCCCACCCGTCATTCCAGATTCCTGTTCTTCCACTTTTACCGTGGTATTATTATTAATTAATGCATTTCTACTTGCAGTTGGGCAACTGCTCTGCAAAGCCCCTGCCCTGCACCCGGACCCCTGGTGACAACGACAAGGGAGGTGTTCCGTTAAAGTTAAAGCCTGCCCCCTGGGGGGGGGGCAAACAGGAACGACTGAACCTGCCACTCCGAGCCTCGTCCGAGCTTCAATCCTACGTTTGTCGGTCTGTCCCAGAGTCCGTCCTCCCGCGGAAGGCCTGGTGTGGACCTGGTGGTGCAGCAGAAGCCAGCGAGGAGAAGAAGTGTCGCCCGGGCGCCTGAGGCTGGACCTCAGCCCGGCGGAGACAATGCCAAGTCGCCGACCCGTAGGTATGACGGACTGCTGTCAAGATGCGGGACTGGGGTGTCGTTTAATTTCTTTTTTTTAAATCTCCAAAAGACACCTCGGTTCTCAATAAAACACCCACTTGGCTCATTAACCCCCCCCCCCCCCCTCGGGTCACCACGGCAACTCGCCTCCCGGTTAATCCCTCCCGGCCCGGAAACCCCAGCGTTCGCAGTCCGGGTTCTAACTCCTGCCAAAGCCGTACTCCCAGCAGGCTTTGTGGTGGGGACCCCGTGACGATGCCCCCCGCCCACGGTCCACGCAGAGTGGCGCGAGCTGCCAGACCCCCCAGAGTCTGAGCATGAATATATATCCCCCACTTTTTATGCATCAGCCAATTTGGCTGATGGATGCCGTTTTGGATGATGTTCAACAAGCGGAGACAGTTTTTGCTGACATGAATAAAACAATTAATATCCTGCAGGGTAACCAGACCCCCGGCTCACCGTGGGGGGGGGGTAACACAGCCATCTTCTCACGTCATGCGGTGATTTTTTTGGTTTGACTCCATCACTCTTGTCACCCGGTGTCTTGCAAGCGTTCACGTGTTGCTCTGGTCTCCTCCTTGGCTGCCGAAAGGAAAAGCAGCCCGGGACTGGAACGCACGACTCCCCTGAACGTCAGCGTGATGTTTTGCGGCCGATTTGGGAAATGCGTACGCTGCGGGGGTGTCGGTTTCTCTTCACTTACTCCTAATTGATAGTTAAATCACAGCAACCAAGCAATGAGACAAACAAGGGCATCGGGGCAACCTACACGCGACGTACGCTTGCGGGCCACTTTATTAGAAACACCTGTTCACCTGCTCATGTGTGCAAATATCAGCCAATCACATGGCAGCACAAACTCACACAGATTCAGGTCCTGAGCTTCAGTGAATGTCCACATCAAACTTCACAAGGGGGGATCTAGGTGACTTTTGCCCGGGACCTTGGTTGTTGGTGCCAGACGGGGCGGTTTGAGTATTTCGGAAACTGCTGCACGCATGAGTTTCCAGAGTCACGCAGAATGGCGCAGAAAGCAACAAACATCCAGTGAGGGACAGCCTGCTGGTGGGGGGGAGTCAGAGGAGGACAGCCAGACGGAAGACTGCAGTCACTCAGGTAAACACTCTACGCAACAGCGGTGGCAGAGGGAGCTGAGGCTACAGTGGACACCAGCTCTCCAAAACTGGACAGCTGAAGACTGGTGGGAATGTTTTCTTGGCCACACTGGGTCCCTAATACCACCTGAGCAGCGTTTGAAAGCCACAGCCTGAGTGCTGCTAACCACGTTCATCCTTTCGTGGCCACAGTTCACCATCTTCTAATGGCCACTTCCAGCATGAAGATGCACCATGTCCCTCAACCTGGTTCCATGAACATGGCAATGAGTTCAGAGAACTTCAATGACCTCCCCAGTCACCAGATCTGAATCCACCTTTTGGATGCAGTAGAACGGCAAGCTGGCAGCATGAACGTGTAAGTGAAAAAATGTGCAGAATTACGTGGTGCAACCATGTCAACATGGAGCAGAACCTCTAAGGAATGTTTCCAGCACCTTGTTGAATTCAGACCACGAAGAATTCAGGCTGTTCTGAGAACAAAGTGGGGGGGGGTCCCACCTGGTATTAGAATGGTGTTCCTTATAAAGTAGCCAGTGAGTGTGTATGTGTTCAGCAGACACTTTTCTCCAGAACGACGCACAACTTGGGAATGTTAGATAATCGGCTTCACGATGATTTTACCCATTTATATACCGGGTATTACACTACACCAAAACACAGGATTAAAACCAACAACCTTGAGCTTCTTACCCCTTGCTCCACCTACAAGCCGCCTCGGACGTCGGCTCACCACGCAAACGCGGTCAAGGAACAGGAACGCAGAACAAATTTCAACGCACTAAAGCTACTTGGCAGCTTGAAGGCAACCAGAAGGTGAAATAAGGACCTAACAGACGCTCTGCACTCAACAACAAACACCTTTGAAAGAAAGACAGAGCGCTGGTTGAAGAGGGATGCTCAAACTGCAGCAGGGGGGCCGGCTGGGGGGGGTCGGAAAGACCCGGCGGTGCGCGGAAGGAGACGCGGCTGCGGCCTGCCCTTCCCTCGCTCGGGGGAAGTGACGTGCGGATTTATGAAATGTACATCACTGAAGGAAAGACGTGGGGGGGGGCTGGAGCAGAAGCAATCTGGGAAATATTGATACCTTAACAAAGCGCCGCCGCGGGTCGCCGGAATAAATGGGGAGTCATTTACACCCTCAAGCGTGTCCAACTCACTGTATTCACCATATTATTAAAAGCACTTTTCCGTATTAATATCCATCCGCGTGACGTTAGCAGCGCTGGGGGCCTGTTTTTCCTTCACTGTCCCTGCGCAGCGAAACGGTTTAAGCCAAAGTGCTGAGTCAGGAGGCGAGCTGCCCGGCACAGTGACATGCAGGGGCACAGGGTGACAAGTCTACGTTCCCATTTGTAAAGTTTGGGTGGGGTTCGAACCCCCGTCCTGCGGTCGAGCCCTTAATCCAGGCAGTGCGGTAATAAGCGGGTAAATTAGTGCAACCAGCTCAAGCTAACGGCTAGTTGCCGCACCTTCCCACTGCCTGTTTGAACCCTCTGTCTGCGGTGAGAAAGGGCCGGAGAAAATGCAACCCGAGCCAAGGGTTCCAAACATCCCGAGGCGCCTTGACCCGCCTGAGTCGTGCCATGTTCTTCCACGCAGCTGCTCTTCCTCAGTCCTTTCTCGCTCGATCCCGCAACGCGTTTTTGCAAATGAACTCTGCGCTTGAGTCCGAGCATCGCCTTGCAAGGAGTGAAGGAAAGGAGGAAAGAAGAAGCAAGTGAATCAAGACTTTCCCCAGGAAGTCCTCTACGCCGACTCCTGTTAAAATGACTTCTCTTCCATTCTGGTCAGAACGTTTCCGCTCCCGGGTTCCAGCCCACATACTGATTTTCACGAAACCAACAACGTGGACGCTGCGGACGGGGATCGGCGCCAGCATCTCGGCTCTGAAGTGGCCTCCAATGGGCTCTGAGGTCGGGGGAGATCTGACGCGCTGAATCTCTGCTGCTCAAGGTGCCGTTGATGGGTCACCAGGGTGCGTTTAACACGGATCTACAGAAAACTGATTATCTGTTCAGACGATGAACGTTTGGTCGATGCCGAGAAGGTTCCTGCTGCAGGACTGTGAGCCATGCAGTTTCCTCAGAGAGCTTCCCAGCGTCGAACCGGCCCTTTGTGTGAAGGCTGGACGACCACTATATTCCAACAGGCCCTGCTGTGAACCCGCGGAGACTCCTCTGGTGGTTTTTGTAGAACACGGTAAATGACGCGGTCGCCCTCATTTCGCAGATGGGTTTTCAGGGTGCTGCACTCGCTCTGGTGGTAGAGCCGTGGACAAAAGTCGGAGCAGCTGGATGATGCGGCGTGTAAAGCGTCTCTCCGAGGTACACGGCTGCATGCTGCAAAAGAAACATCACAGCCAGCATCGCTGGGTTCTCCCTCACGGTTCTCTGGGTTCGAGCCCCTGTTCAAAGTTCCAGCAACAGGTCCTGCACCAGTTCATTTCACGCTGTGGTCGGCGTGTTAAATAGGAAGCTGTGGGCTGTGTGCCAGCCCTACTGCACACATCACAGGGAGAAGCTCCTTGGTTGCTGAAAATATTGTGCTTGTGCGGCATTATTCATGCATCATTTTGAAGGGGTAACAAACAACCCATCACACTCCTCTCTGGCTGAGGCAGATGGTTTCACGAGTCGTCGTGTTTGTTCTCCTATCTGCTCTCTGTTGTTCCTTCATCAGGAGTGAGCGAAGGCACCATGCTGAGTCAGAACAATCACGCGGCATTAAATGTGCACTAAAAACGATCGCTGTTTAACCCTAGATTGCATTGCTGCCCGGCATCGGCGCTTTCCAGCTCTGTCCCCGCGCTGTTCCGGCGCGGCCGGCTAAGTGAGAGCGGAGAGAGGCACGTTGACCGTTTTCCCTTCTTTTTCGACGCTTCTTCAGCCTCAGACCCCACCCGCAGTGCTGGCTCACCTGCTTGCGTTCACATGCTCCCTACGGAGTGACCGGAGTTGATCAAAGCCCACACTTGGCAGCCAGGGGGATTCTGGGTATTCTTTTAATCTCTTACTTTTTTAATGGTCCTTTTCTGATGATGAGATGTGGCACCGTGGTTTTAGGTTGATCTCCAGGTGAAAACTCTCATGCTTTGCGCGAAACCACTGCAGCCGACCAGGTGTGCGCTGCCAGTTGTCTGTAGCTGACGGTCCACTGTGAAGCTGGAGAAGCTTCGGAAGCCGCCGCACGCGAATTCTGGAGGGTGACAAGGACGCGAGCCGCATGCCGGGGTGATGGTGCAGTTCAGATAGGGCGTGTCAGTCTGCGCCGGGCGCCACACCTCTCGCTTCATACCAAGTGTCTGCAACGCACTGAAGCTTTTCTCGCCCATCAAAATGTCAAATCCTCCAGCTTCGGAATGCTATTCTGGGCCTTTTCCAGGGGGACTTCTTGAAAGCACCCAGCCTCCTTGGCAGGGAGAGGGGAAGAAACCTTCTCTGACATTTCTGGGTCTTGATTAGTAAACGTTTGTGATTTTTTTTCTATTTAGCAAAATTTTAATTGAATTTTGACTAACACAGACTCTAATTGTTTATTAGATTTTTTAAAAAATCACATTCCATTTTGCATATTTCCCCTGCCCCCTCCCCCCGTTTGCCCTATCAGGGTCCTGCGATGCGTCACCGACCTGCAAGATGATTAAATTGAGGACGGAAGCCGGCGAAGAAAGAGATCTGTTTGTCTGGCGGAGGGGTGCTGCAGTCTCAGAATCCTTCATTCTTAAAATTTAACCCCCCCCCCACTTCCAGCAGTCCTCAACCCCACTCCCACTGCCCAGCTGTCGTCTATCTGGCTCACAGGTCCCGACCCGTAGAGAATCCTCTGTGTAATTTGGTCCCTTCGCCACCATTCACTGCTAATCCTTTTTTTTGGGATGAGCTTGGCTGTGTCAATAACAAATTAGGGCTGCGGGTCGGGAGTCGAGGAGCCTGTCAATCACGGTCGCCGCACCTGCTTTTAAAGATAGCGCCTATCTCAGAGGCTATCGGGAGGGGAAGAGCACCGGAAGGGCGATGAAGTACAACACAATGGGAGGAAAACTCGGGCGGCACAGTGGATTTGCAGCTTTGCTTTGTCACCTTGCCGTTCGGGGGTCGGGGGTCCGAACGCGGGCGGGTTTTGCGATACCCAAACGAAAAGGAGACTCTCGCCACCCTGCTGTGGACCAGACCTCCATCCCATCCACTCTGTATGAGAGTTACCTGCCTGTATTTGCTGGGGTCAATCTGGGCCACAGCAGCCCTACCAGACTGGACTGATGGATGGATGAGCGGTTTAAAAAAAAAAAAACCTTTGGTTCCCGGGAGGCACTTTTATGCGTTCCGCATAAAGTAATTCTTCACAATTATAGAACTTTTTTGTCACCCAACCAATAATTCTGCACTGGGAACACGAGCGAGAAACTTGACCAATTCTCTGCCACCCACAGAAAACAGGATTTGAAATTTTACATCATCACCGGGAAATTAGCGGCAAGTGACCTGACGTGACATCGGGGTCTACAGCGGAGGTTGTGTTCTCAAGGGAGAAAGATTATTGCATGGACGCTGAGCCCTGTGTTTGAAGGGGTGGAGCCGAACTGGAGTCCGAGGACCTGCATCGTGGTGGGTTGCTCTGTATCGGAGAAGGAGGAGCTGCAGCGAAGCAGGTGGAGCAGAATTTACGTTCATTCATTTAGCTGTTTACAGTCATTCACTTATTTATACATCCGCGGCAGGGTCATTTTTACCGGAACGATCTGGGGTGAGTGCCTTAGTGCAGGGCACTAAGGTGGGAATCGGGGTCCTTCAAGTCCAAAGGCTGCAGCTCTATCCACTGCTTACTGCTGTGTCAAGTAGGTGGATCTCGGTTAGGGAGGGAGGTGCTGGATTTGAGTAGACGGAGCTCTGGGTGAAGGGGAGCAGTTTTACTGGAGGGGGTGGTTCCGAGCTGGTCGTGAATGTTATCGGGTTGTTATCGCTGGGTTTCAGTGGGCGGTGCTACGTTCGAGCGGGGGTGCTATTCACGGGAGGGCATTACGGTTATTGAGAGGGTGGTCCTAGGCTGGTAGGCAGCGCTGCTGCCAGCTGCGGTGCTTCAACACTCGTCTACTGAGACTGTGGAAATGGATAAACTTGTTTCTGGGGTGGGGTGCTCCGCGTAAGGAAACGGGAGATTCCGAGGGATGAGCGATTCCTCCTCGCCGCCGCGCACCTGTTCACATCAGGCTAATTGATCGGATTTCCCCGCCGTTAATTACACCCCTGCGAAGCATCGATGCAGATTGATTTGGCTCTGCTTGGCGGCGCACCGAAGACCCCCGAATCGCGGCTTCCCCTCCTACGACAGCTCCTTCTCCTCACCACCAGGACAGGTCCATCTGTTTGCCCGCCGAGTTCTGAGCCAGCGGAAGGCGGCCCGTGAGGCCGTGGAAGGTGTGGGGCACCGTTCAGCTACCCGCTCGAAACAAAACCCCTTTGGTGTGTATGAACACGGGTTGCCAGATCAGGCCCGTTCTAACGGTGTGTGCAGGCCTAGACCCCAATCTCCGCGTTGGGTGTTTGTGGCCCACAGCAGCAGCTCAGACGGCCAAACAGACCCCAGCCTGCGTAGAGGCCCTGTTTTTATCTCAATTCCAGCTTCTCTCTTTCAGGATCAGTATTTCTTCATCAAGAACCCACTTGGATGTTAAGCTAATCCACTCATGGCAACTTTGACAGATTAATGTCAGTAGAGGTCATCTTAATTGTTTCATTTTCTTTTTATCTCGATGTCTCAGAGTGTAATAGTCTGACCAGGTCCCTCTTTAGGTTCTGGAAAAGACTCCTGTGTCTTTTGCACTTTCAAACACTCTGTGTTAAATGGGACCAGATTGACTGGCTGACAAAAAGGCAAAGTGCCTTTCTACTGGACCCTCGACATGCTGCTGCCCCGCCCCCTTCCGTGACCCCGCACCATCCTGCCAGGTATTTCCAGCGGGACTGTGGCAGGTGACTAATTTCCATGTATTACGTGGGTAAGGAGCCCTCATTACTTAAACAGCCAATACAGCCGGGCAGACATCAGCGTTTAATTCACAGATGACCCCCCACGTGTCTGTTATTGCGTTTTCAAAGGCAGCCCGCTCTCCGGGGAAAACCGATCGTTGTTCTCTGTCGGGAATTTAAATAACCTGACAGTTCTCACGTGTTGCTAATTTATAACACACACGCTGATCTAGTAGCTCTTAGCCCGCAGTAAATTGAAACAAAAGTCTGTATCCGTGTTTCTGATACATTTTTCAACGAATTTTACAGCGTGTGTGATTTTGGCTCAACGGGGCGTGGTTAACAGTCCAGGCAAAATGTCAGGAGAGGGCGGAGTCTAAAGGGCGAAGGAAGGTGTGGCCGTGAGTTTCAGGCGTCGTTGCGAGGGTGTGGCCGGTGGTTTGTAAATGTGGCGGGCGGAGTGTGGGTGTGGCCCACGTCCTTCTCCTAGGAACCTCTGAGCAGGAGCGCTTTCGAGGTCCAAGGAAGGTGACTCCCGCTGAGTGTAATTACACTGCAAAACTGCTTGGCTAAACACAGTCCCGGCCCCCGCTGGGCAGAGAGCCGCCTGGCATCTGTGCCCGACGCCGGGCAGGCTAGCGGCCCCCGCATCCCTGCAAGGAGGCTGCTGGCGGACTGAAGCGGACGGCGATGAGCCTCGGAAGCGGCGCCGTAATCCCTGCGCCGCACAGTAGACAAAGAGGAGCAATGTGGAGCGGCATCTGTGCATAGAAGCACAAAGTTCGGGCGGCAGCTGGAACGCGCCGCTTCTGTTCGCCTTCCGCCGCTGCTTTTCTGACTTCGGCTTTGCTGTGTACTTAACAGACACCGCCATCCTTTCCTTATATTGCAGTGTGCGTCTGGAAACAGACCCTCAGGCGTTACCCCACCTGGTGGCTGAACCTTGCTGGCAGTTTGTATCTCTTGTCCACGTTTCGATGTCTTCGAGTTGCAAACGCTTTCCTATTCGGTCAATAAGCCTTCCGTTAATTTATGGATTTCTAATAATCGGTTTTAATGTGAACTTCATCCGTTTTATTTCGATAAAAGATGATGAGTTCATTTCCGTAGCCTCCTGTATCTCTTCGCTTGGACTCTGCTATCACCTGCACCGGGCTCCACGACGGGTTGCTATTTATTTTATTCACTTCTGCAGAAATATTGCAAGAATATGTTTCTTGGAAAGACACCTTGGATTTAAATAAGCGATATGGTGACCAAATGCATATCAGCACACTAAGAGCCAAAAGGAGAAACTTTGCACATCCGTAAAAAACATAAAAATAAACATATCTGTGCTGGAGCATTGCCCACAGTGGTTTACCAGGGTACCAGGGTGTCACTGTGCCACCATGATGCTCCCCAAACACCCTCCCCTGTTCCTGTTGCTCACGCTGCTCTGCTTAAATTGACATTATATGTGCGGCTGTCAGTTGACAGACCGGCGGAAGAACTTGGTCCAGAGTGAAGAATAATCCCCCGGACTTTGGGAGTCCAGCTGATGTCGTATGACTTTGTACCCCCTCGCAGAAGATCCATGAGCATCCAGCATTATTATTTATTGTCGATATTACTGTCATGAAGGTAAAGACGTGTACGGTGTCCTAAATATACCATTCATGCAAACAACCTGGCATTTTAAATGTGGGAATTCGGAAGCTTCTGCGTCTGAATTTATCGGCATTTAGAGCCCAGTTGTCTGCCTTTTACTGTATTCCTCTTATTATCTAGAACTTGCAGCAAATATGGAGAAAAAAAATTACAAAAACAAGTAATCAAAGTAATTTTTCCCCATTATGATTGTTTCCTTTTTAAATGCGGAATGTTTTGCCATTATGGAGGTCTCATTAACATAATCCTGATTGCTAAAGTGTTTGCAGAGACGCTCCCCTGAGCCGCCGGCGTGATGAAGACATCAACTCCAGGCCGGTGCTAGGAACACACACACACACACACACACACACACACACACACACACACACACACAGAGTTGGGGGAACTCATGTTGACTCTCAATACGTGATTCTCGACCCCACTGTGATGGAACTGAAAAACATAAATTGATAAAAAAGTTTTTGGGTTTTGTAAAGCTCATTATCTTGGTAAGGAAAGCGTTCTGCTTTGTCAGGACGTCCCCACAAACGCGCAGTCGCACACCAACAAACAAAGGGCTGTTTAATGCTTAACTACCGAGCTGGAACCGGCGATAAACATGAATTTAAATAATTACCCAAGTAGAGCATTAACTACCGCAGGAATATCAAGTAGGTCGCTTCTTTCTTCGGGTGACTTTCACTGGTGCCACAGAAAGGCCGCCTCTTCTCCGTCACGTGTACCAGAGCGTCCTGGTTCAGTGGTCTGGACGTCAGTCCACATCAACCGCTTTTGTTTTACACTGCGTCATTATATCCACAGTCTTCTGTCTAAGTGGATTCAACCTTCCTGTGGTGCAAGGCCACACAGGTGGTAAGTTTTTCCTCGCTGAGTTAAAGTGCTGGATGGTGACTTAAGCCCATTTGTTACTGGGATTCCATCAGCTCTTGGGAAAGTACAAATGTAGTGGGGATTGAACCCGAGACCTCATACATGCCAAACACGCACGCCCCCGCTAAGCTACATCTCCTACCCTGAGCGGTCGTCTATGAGAAATTCACCTGAGATTCACTGTACCTTGGATTGGGTCACCAGAATGCTGTTTTTGTACAATAGTCCGGCAAAAGGGAGCTCTAGGATTTAAGCCGGGCACCTTTTGAGCTGTAGTCAAATGCTCTGTGACTAAGCTATACTCCCTGGTGGAGGAAAGTAGACATGAGAAATTCACATCAAAGTTCAGCGTGGAAGGTGAGGAGAAGGCTGGGTGGGTTGAGGAGAGAGAGATGCCGCTTGAGGCATAGAGGATGGTGGGATATATTTGGGGGAAGGAGGCCATGATTGTGACTGGTAGCTTTTGATTCATGTAATGGCACAGATTCTAAACTGCCCACTGGAAGCGTTATGACAGAGAGGTGTTCTTTGGAATTGAGAACAGGTATGTTGGGTTTCTGCAGGTCTGAGGAATCACAGTCTATCCTGAAGATGCTCCAGGCATCTAGATGGTTGTCAACCAATCTTACAGATGTTGAGTCCACTCACAAGATGTCTCCATCAATCCAGATGATACTGAAGACCTTCTGCCAATCTTTTGTAGTCTCCATCCAACCCAAAAGCTCTGACTCCAGCTGACCACTGATCTGCAAGAGTCTCTGTTCACTGCTTAACATGACAAGTCTCTCCAGCTTGATCACTCTCCATCCTGGCAGAGGACTGTTCACCCAATGTGAATACCCTAAATGTTAAATATAGTCCCTTCATGCGGAAGACACTCCATTCACAAAAGTCTTCTTCCACCCAAATGACAGTCTGTCTATTTTTAAGACTCTTCCAACATTCTGAAGGCTTTCCATCCAGACTAAAGAATCTCAATCCTTTCTGAGGACTCTCCATTTAGCTGGAGGACTTGCTCATCAATCCTGGTGATTTTGCTTTTATACTAAAGACTTTCTTCTTAGTTTCAAATTTGTATCCTAAAACCAGCCTGAAGACTGTCCATCTATCCCAAACACCCTCTAAACTGTTTTAAGACTCTTCTGAGCTTAAAATCTCTCCCTCCATCTGCACAAGTCTGCATCCAGTTTGAAGACACACCATCATTCCTGAGGACACTCAGGCTTGCTTGTGGGCTCTCGATCTATTGGAATGATTCTTCATCCACCCTGAAGATTGTCCACCTGTTTTGAACACACGCCACCCTTCCTGAAGATCTTTGCGCCACCTTTAGTGCTACACTGGGTACCAGTGTACCAGAATGTTGTCAAAGAATTTAATACCAAATTTGACATTCAAATTGGCTTATTAAAAAGGCAACAAAAAGGCTCATGAGTTTTAGATAGAAGCAGAGGACAAGCAGACATGGGACACTGGTTCCCTTTGGCAATGAAGCCCATTACTCCCACCGTCACAGCAGTGTGAGGGGCAGAGCAGGGAGAGCTTGTCTCACTGCAGCTCCAGCGAGGTCTGTACCGTAAAGAGGGTTTGGGCAGGGCACGTGTCTCCTTGTCGAGGGTAACAGAACATGTTTACTTCATGCACACTGTATGGAAGTGAAGTACACACTGGGATTCACACAGAGCTTCTGTACATGAGAGTAGAACGCAAGGTTTTGTCATTTTGGGGTACAATGGAGGAGTCCCAGGTGGACTAGACCAGTGTGACATACACCTGAGGGGTTGCAGGCGAGAGTAACCCACCCCCACACATTCGGCTCCTTTTCACACACCTTCTCCTCCAGGGCAGACGGCAGACATTCTGCTCCACGGCTCAGTTCAGTCGAGTAGCTTTCCCTAAACCTGCGCAAATGCTAATCCACAGTGAAAGGGGGCCTCATACCATCCCACCCCCACAGATGCACAGTCACACAGCTTAGATTAACAAACCCTGGGAGCAAATGACCTCCAAGACTGGAAAAATTACAAATCTGCTTTTGAAGGCTGTATAGCCTCACATTACACAAAAGGCACCTTTGTTAAAACAGAAGTGAATCACAGAAGTGCCTTTTCCAGGAAATTCATATCAGTCACAATTCGGTTCCTCCGACAGCTGCTGTGGGGAACGCAGACAGTTTATATCCAGCCGTTTAGAAATGTGCAGTGAACGGACTGGGGCTTTGGAAGCGAGGTGTGAAAGCTTTCCCCAAGGCATTGCATTATTAACAGAACAGAGAGTGAGTCGGAGCAGTTTGGGTCGCACCTTGAGCTGATGGTGTGATGCGAAGGATCCCGGAGAGAGACGGCAAGATCTTGTAAAAAGGTAGGATTGGGCTTTCTGCTCTCCCCTTCCAACGCAACGTACAGTCAGGGTCGGATTTACGACGGGGTTCCGTCCCGACAACCAGGTCACAAGTCGGATTTAACCACGTGCATAGAGTATCGCCTGAAAAAGGCTTCTACCCTTGGCCTGGATGGTGAGCAGGCTTAACAGCATGAGCCACATCACCGACAGCTTTTCTATTTCACGTACTGGACCTTCTCTCTGCTTTGTCAAAATCATTGGTTTCATGGTCGCAGATCCTTTTACAGCCTCATCCTTTGTCTCTTAGGAAGATTGATATTGAGTGTGTTGATCCTAATCCAAATGAAGGCATCAATACCACTTCACCTCCTTCATGTTCATTCATGATTCGTCTTTAACTTCAAATCAATTGGCTTTCCTTCTTTTTCCTTTCACCAGCAAACTCCTGTCTTCTTTTAGGAGCCATATTTAAAGAATTTAGGGTGATTTTGGATTAATTCTTTAAAGTCATTTAAACTTTCCTAGCTTTCCGTTGTGCTTGCAGAAGCTTCTCGCCAGTGTTGCGCACGGTTAGCGTAGCGCTGGACCGTTGGTGTGCGATGGCGCCGTTGGCTTTACGACGCACCATCTCGACTCAAAATAAAGGACGGAGATACGACTGCCGACCTTTGTAAGTACGGACGGTCGCGGGTCGCGCAGGTCGCACGTCGGAGACGGTAATGAGATGCGGAGGGGCGTGGCCACAGGGGTGGCGGTCGCAGCAATGCGGGGTACTTGATCCACCCCCGGCACCGATACACACACCCACACACAAGGACAATGCGCATCAGTCAGTTCCCTCTGCAACTGGCTGAGAATTATGATTCTGCACACGCACGTTTGCATCGCTTGTCTCAGATTTGCATTTCTATTCTCAATATTAACTGCAGTCAATTTGATTAAATGGGCGAAACTTTTTTTGACTCCCAGCTCCCCGTCAGTCCACCTGACAGTACGGATGTACGTACCTCAAACATGCGCATAATTGGATGTGAAGCACTGATTTATACGTATTTCACGGACCAACGTTATTTGCTCTGGGCTGATGTCCTCGAAATGAGTCCCTGGTCCCCTTAGTTATGTTACTCATCCCTGCATCCCCCTTCCCCTCCTGCCAAGTTGCACACACAGCAGTCTGTATAGTTGGCACACAATTAATGGACCAATTATGACTTATAAGAGAAGTGTGACAGCCAGCTACAAGTGTGGCACTCTCTTTATAATGCCTTGGAGGTCTGCAAACAGTGTTTCATGGAAGCAAATTTCTTTATGATGAGCAAAGGCCCCGCGATGAATAGACATGCAGAACAGATGGCATCATCTACCAAGCTGAGATCTCAAAGATGTAAAATGTCTTTATTACTGGTTGCTAAAACGCTCCCTATCTGTTTCACAGCAAGCCCTTGTGCTGGAATTTTAGGATGGAGACCTCCAGCACGCCATGAAATCCTGCACTTTGACCCATCTTCTCGCTGCCCTTGCTGTCCTCCTCCCTCCAGCTGGGCTTCTTCTCGCTCGCTCCACCCTTGCTCCAGTTATCCTTCTGCACGTCCGCGTCTCCGTCACTCTGCAGCTCAAAATCCAATTTTCTCTGCCAGTCGGAGCTTCTTCTTCAGTTTGGAAGCCCTGCTTGCCTGTCTGCAGACAAACTTTTGCATCATTGCAAAATGTAAAGATGGATCAGTACGTCTGAATCATACACTCCCCCCACACGGCACCCAGGGTCAGTCGCAGCAGCGGTATTTAAATGGACTATTAAAGGACTGGAGGAGTCACACTGGGACCCTCAGATTTGCATGGATGTGGGCAGAGTACAAAGCTCCCTTGTTCTGTTCTTATGCATTTTTTCACTATTTGTTTTATGTTTTAATAAAAACTCATTCATTCTGTGCTTTAAGACCTCACGTCAGACCCCTCCCATATCCCAGACAGCCTTCTAAACTTCTCAACATATCGCCTTCTATGTGCAGTGACAGCAGGTGGAGACACTGGGAGAACAGTGGTTCAAGCTTGCTGAGCTCATCCTCTGCTGGGTTGTTCTATTATCTTCCTGGAAACCGCACCCAAAATCATGGGTGTCCAAAAATAGGAGTCTCCATGGGAATATGACACTCTACACCACAATAAAAGCTGAGGAACCATGTAGAAATGATTCATCTGAGGATATGTGGAGCGGTTCCCAGGGTGACGGCCGCTGTGACCCTTTCCAAGTCCAGTGGCCGGGACTCTCATCCTCTTGTTTGCCACAGTGTCGCTAACATCTGTCCGCTGCACTCGAAGAAATGCAATCCGTGGAAGTGGTGCGTGGACAAGCCAAATGCATCTCTGCTGTGTTCCCAGAATGCCATAAAGAGGGTGGTGTGATCGCTGCGTCTCCCCTTGTTGTGTTTCACAGGAAGACTGGAGCACGCCGCCGAGGTTAATTTGCTCACAGCTGGAGCTGCGTCGCCCGGCACATTGTGCTTCGGCTTAGAGATGGAGTAAAACGCAGTACAGCTTTCAAGGTGTTAAATCAAAGCAGCTGAGGTGCTAAAAGGCGTTAAGATCCAGTTCTGGAAGTTCAATGGTTCTCTCACATGTTCCAAACAGCCAAAACCTGACAAGTATATTTTTATATTTCCTTTCGTAGCCAACTTAACAAATTCATCCAAAATCTTTGTTCAAGCTTAGCGTGCAGTCCTGTAAACGTGTACATTTGTGTAGGGTTAAGGTTGCATGCTCCTCCAAAGCGACGTGCAACACAGAGTAAATAAAAAGGCCTCAGTAACAGATTGTGGCACGAAGGGTTACAGAATACGCCACACATTCCAGAGTCACTCACACGTCCACAGAACCAGACACAGGCCATTGTACACCACCCTACTGGACACCATGGCGTTCTTAACGCTCTACAAACACGCAGTTACCATCACATCCCTATTCAAGCCTTCGCTGTCCAAAGTAAGAGGATTTGCTGAGACGCAAACACCTGTCCCGACAACCTGTGTTCTCCACAACCCTTCAGTTCCAAGGTAAAGCATCACCAAGAAGGAAACCCTGCATCTGTCTCCTCTTGTCCTACGAACCAGCACAGCTGTCACACTGGTCAAAAGCTTTAGAAACAGATATGGGATCAATCATCAAAGCACAGCTTATGTGTCTGATACCACTGTGTTGCTGGTTCACATCCCTCAAGTAGCTGCCTTTGGAAGGGTCATTCAAACAACAAACACATGGATAAAAATGGCAGATGGTGCTGGACCATCAATATAGAGATGGGAGGGATTCGGCAGCTCTGAGGGACAGAGGGAGTTTGCTCTTGCTGGTATGTTCATGTTGTAAGTTGAGAGGTGAAGATCCTGCGACTGTCTTGCAAACTGTTACCAGAGTCTTGAATGGGTTTTGTATTGAAGCAGTTTGGGGTCCCTCACCTTTCCAGAGCTGTATCGACAGCACATCTCTAAGGACTGGAACCTACGACCTACGACTGCATAAATCTCAGCTTCTGAGGTCTGAATCAGAGTTGGCTTCTCAGCCTTGGCTTGGGTTCTGCTGCCGCCCACCAGTCACATGGGAGCAGCGTTCGTCACGCCTGCTGATCTCAGTGACACACAGGGCTTCTGTTCTGCTCCTGTCCTTCTCAGCAGATGACTTTGCTTGTTTTGCTGATGTTACTGTTATTGCTCATGTCCAGGCCATCTTCCAGGGATACTCGTGCTGGCTTGAGTTTGGGATCCTGGTCAAGCCTGTCCACGTAAACCACGAGTCGGGTGGTTCTGGTCGTGTGTGTCTGTGTGTGAGGCAGTCAATCTGGTGGAAGCAAAAGATCAGAAAACGACCGAGAAAATGGAGTAGCAGGAAAAAAATGCAACGACGTGAGCAGTTTGAGTCCTTTCGTCTTGTTGAGCGCGGTGTTGTAAATCCCCTCATTGATTCTCATTTAGGGGAGTAGGACAGGAACATTAGGTCCATATCGAGAGCATCATTTCCCATCAAGCCGAGCCACTTGTGTGTGTGTGTGTGTGTGTGTGTGTGTGTGTGTGTGTGTGTGTGTGTGTGTTGAGGGGGACTGGAATACATATGTTAAATGACTAGAAGTCCAAAAGTCCACTTTGCTCAGCATGAGCCATTCCTCTGAGTTGCTGCCCTGCTGTTTATATTTCCTCTGTTTGCGTCTGTAAGTTATCTATTTTAAGCAGGTTGATAGTTGAATTCACATTCCAAGCCTTTCAGTCGTGAACCTCAGCCGTCAGACCCACCCAGGACCCCCAAAGGACGGTACCCTAACCTTGAAGGGTGCTCGCCTGAAGATCTCACGGCTCTACTGTGGGTCCGGACAAGCGTGGGGTCGCGGTGAGGCGCCTCTGTTTCCACGGAACAGACGTCCCAGCGGTGGCGTGCGACAGCCGCGTGTGAGCGCGTGTGGGTTGTTACCGCTCCACTTCTCTGGCAGGTGAGACTGCGACATGTTGCTGTAACTCTCCCAAAAAACCTCGAGGTGTCTTTGGTCTAAAAATACACACGTGCAAACTTCACCCTTTTAAATCTGCTGACAGGCGGCGATGACTAAGGTAAAACGTGTGGGAAATGACCCACGGTAACCAGGCTCGGGTGATTTCGGCGGGCTGGCACCCGTGACTCTGAGACGGGGGACACACCCCAGCTCCCTTCAGAGGAAGGTGTTCCCCAAACACGCACAGGTCAAACGTGCTGCTCACAGATCACACGACTTGCTTCAAATTCCTGTTCCCCTTTCTGATCCAAACTTTACATCACATGTCTTCTCCTGTGGTGACACGCTTCCATAGCAACGCAAAATCCTGACTCAAGTCTGCTTTAATGAGGAGCAGATGACAGAGTGAAGGTCTCATTTTTGCAGAGAACTTTCTGGTTGACAAGACATAAAGAAAACCACTGTGCCTGTGAGTTAAGTCCACCAACATCTGCAGCTGTAATACTGGTGAAGATCTGGATTTTTGTCTCTAGAGGTTGAAGAGATGTGTTGTGCATTAATAACAGACAAAGCAGGATTTAGTCTAATGCATTCAATTCTATATAAATATCACATATAAATACCTTCAGGGTCTCATGACAGATGTGTTGTTATATTGTCCTCCCTTTGGCACATGGGAATAGGATGCAGATGTGGCGAAAATCTATAGAAAGGAGTATATGACAGGAATAGTTGATGAGATGGAAGGAATCTTCATAAAACAATTAATTTGATAGTCTTGATCATAACCAGATGTCTGTGGATAAATGAATGAAAATATGTTGTTTAAACAACTGTCAGCACAGATATGACACACTGACCAGATTACTGGATGTGGTGATGAAGGCCTTCACCAAACGCTTGAAGATGTGGGGGTGAACACCTCGACCAGGTGGTTAAAGATGTGGCGAAAAGACAAATCCATCGTATTGTGGACAGAGTCATGACACACAGTGACCTGCCGACTAAAGGTGTCGATGACATCTGTTGACCAGATACTTGTGGACAAGTGAAGAGAGACACATCGACCAGGTGGTTAAGGATGTGCTGGTGAGAAATATCGACCACACGATCGTGGACACACTGAAGAGGCACTTTGAGCAAATGCTTGTGGACAAATGAGCGGACGTGGTGGCCAGATGTTTTGAAAAGTTCCAAAGCAGATGTCTTGAGGTTGTGTGGTGCAACCAGATTTCTGCAAACTACAGTGGTTTGAAGATGCTGCCTGAGCTTCGACACAATCAAAGAACATCTGTCTAAATCATCTGCTTTGGTACCGACTCTGTGTTCACATCACTAACATCTCCCCTCCAGAGACAAACAAAACAAACTGGGCTCCTTCAAACAAGCGCCACACTAAAGGTGTCGTCTTTATAGCAAAGACACTTTTCAGAGCTCCCTTCTCCATCCGATGGTTCAAATCCCACATCTGCATCGTCAGTGACAGGTAGGATACCAGCATTGCCCCCACGCGGGGGTGAGTTCCCTCAGTACCAGGCAAACCAACACCCTGCCCCCCCCGCCGAGTCACATTAACATCACAGATTGGGTCCGACCTGTGATTTTTACCCATTTATTATTATTACTCTCCATCCTCTCCGGGAGGATTTTGGTTCTCGCTTTAGATGACTGGATTTAAGGAGGTAAAACGTTGGGTCGTCTTATTTAAAGACTCGATGCTAATCTCCGGAGGGAAGGAATGTCTGTAATCTGTTGGTTGTCATGTATTATTTCATAATCCCGTTTTAACCCCTCCGGGCAGGTTTGTGTTACTTATATTTTATCGTCTGGAGAAGGTGCCGCAGGTCAGGGCTCGGAGGTCAGTTTCGCATAATTTTCTCATATTTTTCCAAACAGAATTTTCTCTCGAAACCTCTTTGTAGCGTTCAGCGCCAAGTGTTTACAGCAGCGTTTCCTCGCAAGGACTTTACACACAACCATCTAAGTAAGAAGCAAAGTGACAACTCAGCCTCTGCAGTGGAGGGTCTTTATTTAGCTTCTTCTCTCCCAACTTTGAGGCACACCGAACTGGAAACTAATCCAAAATGAAAAGTGCGTTACTTCTAAAATGTCGATTGGCGACTGATTCATCTCTTACACACGTACGGTTTCCCTCAACTTGTTACTGATCTCTGACACCGAGGAAGAGTGGAAGCGAGCCGTAGACACGGGGGAATTGAGCTAAATTAAGGTGTTTTCACGCTTCTCCTCTGCTTCCGTGCTCTTTCTCGCCGCGTCTACTATAGGACGCGTGTTTGTTTACTGTGAATGGTACGCTTCGCGCAGGGAAAGCGTCGCGAACGCAAACGCGAATGCAAACGCGGGTCATGTTTTCCCTGCCGTGCGCAGTAATGTTGGGAAAACAGACAAGTGAAGAAGCTGCGGTTTAAAAACATAAATGAAGCGCAAAAACGTTCACATCCTCGAAAGTCTCTCGCTCATCCAGTCGTGATATGAGGACTCAGTATGCTTCGTTGTCCAAATCGAACGTAAAGCTGTGCATTATGACCTGTAAAGTGTTTCCCGGCGAATCTGCGCGGCTGGGAAATCAGCGGAAAGAGAAATGAACGTCTGGAGATGTCCTGACACCGGGTGCTTTTCCTCTTTTGGCCCTTCATTGGTCATTTTCTACACAGCAGTCATGACGCTGCCCTGAATTTCCCCCGATGAGCTGCTCGGCCAAGTGGTTCCCTGGTCCGGGGTCCCTGTAAACATCTCAGCGCCGACCAGATTAGGCGGGAAAGTAGGGAGTCATCCACGAAAGTGTGGTGAAGGAGTACGGAGAAGAAAGATTTAAACCTCGGCCTCCCACCCCCTGTGTGCTTCCTGAGCGGGAGCTAAAAGGGATTATGGGTATTAGTTGCGACCACCTTCTTGTCATGCTGTTGGACTTGTGCAGGTGCCAGCAAGCGGACCCTCGAGTATCTCAGCGAGGCGCTTGCTTTCTGTGATGTCTGGAACGTTCTCCCTGTCAAGGCAACAAAGCCTCCTAATCCGCTCCACCGAAACTCCTGCAGATCAAATTGCTGCAACCAAAAACTTTGGCTTCGGCTGTTTTGCAAAGTTATATAACATAAAAGTGTGTTGTATCGTTCTTCATTTTTACTTTGTTGCTAAGTTGACGCTTTTGTCGGAAGTGGCCTCTCACTCCTCGCGCGGCTCCATTCTACGGGAGCAAATGAGGCGAAGTTTGTGTAAAGGGTACAACAGCAGGACCCCCGCTGGTTCTTAAGAACAACCTTCAGCTAAGTGCGTCAGCGAAAGGGAATTAAAGTGAGAGCTAAAGAAAGAACCTGTCCGCTATGACTGGAGAGTGTTTAATAGAGGCCTGGACTCGCTCTCCTCCTCATTCCAGGTTCGGGGGACTGGATGGGCTCATTTTTATAAAATAACGCTTTTCTTGTACATTATCAGAATTGACAGGATACGGTGAAAAAGAAAGAAATAAAGAAGGAAAAAAACACATCGGTGGCTCCATTTTTTCCAGGCAGCTCCAAACTGGTGCAGAAAATGGGAAATGATTTTTCTCGCTGTGAATATGTGAGCTACCTACCCGTAGTATCTTCTCGGCCGTGATTACAGAGCGCGTGCTGGGCGTCCGTCACCCAAACAGAGCCGCAGAACAGAAAATTAAATCAAAACATTTTGCAGGAAGCCAAAAATAATATACATTCTAATTTCACCTAACCAAGTGTCCCATTGTTCTGCGTGAGTTTTGTACATTTGACATTTAAATGAATAAATTAGAATAGCAATGCTCTGCCGGTGAATACGTTCTGATCAGTGAGACTGTGACAAACTTCTCTAGGGAACTGCAAACAATATGGTGACATCACGCTGAGTTTGTTTTCCGCGCTCCATATTGTCATTAGTATTATTATTGCTATTACAAGCACATTAGTCCTGGGAGACAACAACAAATGTGTCTTCTCATTGCAAGCGAACACACACTGTTTAGGGTACGAGTGCATCAGCGTATTCTGTGGGCTTCTTGCTTTCCTTTCTGGAACTTTAGAGGTGCACTGTCGCTTTAAGCACGTCCTGCTCTCTCGCTTAGTGGTTGGGAGGGAAAACAAATCATAAGTTCTGATTTTGAGTTAAAACACATCTACGCAGGGGGCTGAGAAAGCAGCTGCCAAAACAGAGTTTGTGTGTACGGAAAACAACCTATAGTGGGTACACAGTGTATTTATGGTGCAAGGTAAAAACAGTTTTGAGGCTTTTTGAGATATAAATGTGATATGATCCTTTTTTTTTTTGGATGGAACAGCACTTTTCTGGAAAAAAACACACACGCACACACACATCTCGCCGTGCATTAGTGCCACACTGCGTGCTTTTCAAAGCACGTGAGAAGAAAACGGCCAATTTTCCCGGGAAATGTTCAGTGCCACTAGCGGAACGGCTTAGTACCGCACGGGTAATAGAGAACCCCAAACGTGTGTGAAGTCAGGCCTGAACATCTTCCACGAGTGACTTTCTCACACAGCTGTCACTTCCAGACCTCAGAAGCTCCATCACATCACTGGGAAGACAGGTGAGAAGAAGCTCACCCAAGGCCCTGTTTGTGATGACATGCTGTGCCTTTGAAATTGCATCACAGTCCCCATGAAGACATGCATGTGAAACAGACGGAAAAGAGCAAGAAAATGTTGTCAGTTCCCTCTCAGTCTCCCCCCCCCCCCCCCCCCGGGTTAACAGCCGNAGAGCAAGAAAATGTTTTCAGTTCCCCCTCAGTCCCCCCCCCCCCCCCCGCTCGGGTTAACAGCCGCTCTGAGTATCGGCTTCCTGTGAGGCCGGACTGCGGGGGAGTGTTCAGGTTTGGTCTACTCCTACCTGCTGTTCGTGATCATCTGGTCCACCGATCGGAGAGGGGTACGGGGTACGACCAGACATTTGTGACTATATGTAGAGGAGGTTTCCAGAATGTTCTTTCCTTCATTTGTGTTCTTAGCATTGACGGGGGTGCATCCGTCGTTGCCTCGACTGAGTCAATTGATCTGGATTCTGGTTCTGGTCCTCATCATCGCCATCTTTACTGATCTTCTGACATGTCCTAAGCAGAATAGCCTCAGTCCCGTTATTTATGCTTCCAGCGGGACTTCGGCTTTCATTTGGTCCAAATCCATCTGTTTGCTTTCCAGGTCACCCACGGTGTCCTTAAAAGCCTCCTCCTGCACAACAGTTCAAAGGAGCCCATATTTCCTCTGTCCTGCTTCTTTTGTGTCCGGCTCTCACACCCACATGGTGTTATGGAGAAAAAAAATTCAATTGACAGAGCAATTCTGGTCTTTGTGGATCTGTCGGCACATCCGAGCACCTTCTCCAGATCTTTTATTGCACCTTGGCCTGATCCCTCGCTGCCGAATCCAGGAAATAGGCAGAAAAAACAGCGCCAGTGTCTCAGAGGAAGGAAAGTGTGTTCAAAGTAACAGTGACCCAGTGATGTCTGATTTTAAACCTGTCAGATTCAACCCTGGACTCTTCCTGGATTCTATATTGTGAGTGAAGGGAGGATATGGTCGATTAACTCTGTGATTCACTCTGTGATTCACGCTGCCTGCTCTGCACTTCATGCACGTCGACTACCTCTCTAGCAGCAACTTTGCTGGGCACCAAGCGTGCGGGATCAGCTGGGCGCTTTTGGAGAATCCACACAGCGAAAAACCCAAAACCCAGCACCACATTTCCTTTGAAGAGCAGCATCAGCGTTTGTTCCAGTAGCTTCTGCAGCTTCTGCGTTTGTTTGCATGTTCTGGCAATGCTGCCCTCGTCCCCGAAACGCTGGAAAAGATCAAAAATGTGGACTTCTTCTTCCGCTGTATCAGTTCCTTTGTAAGTTCCTTCAAGCGGGCAAAGTTGCAGCATTAGACCTGCTCCTCGGTCCATGACGTGTCTAAAATACCTCAACTTAATTTGTAAACATTTCAGTGATTCTCACAGGATGGCTAAGCTGCATGTTTTTGAACATGCAAGTGCTTTTCAGCTCTTTTGCAGTTCCATTCCGTTGGGAAGTGGAACAAATGCAGCCCGTGTTCACCGATCGAGTCAACAGACGGCAGTTAAGAGCACCTTAACACGACAGCAGCGTGGGACCGCCTCAGTTCACCTCTGTTCCACAGTGTTTACGGCCCGTGTGTCGGTCATGACAAATACTGCACTGATTTATGGGGCGAACCAGCTAACAATCGGCATCAAGTAGGAGTTTGGAAAGGCAAGATGTATTTTTACTGTTCGCAAGTGGTTTTAATTTCAGTGCAACTTTCAAAAGTCTGTTACGAATTGCTTTCCATTCACGACTTCATTACTTCATCCAAGACTTTCGTAGAACCAAACGTAGGGACGTGTCTGGTGATACAGGGTTACTGACTAGGCAGCCGAGAACAATTGGTGTTAGAGACAGATGTCTGGCCGGAGTGGTGTCTGTAGGAGCTGGCATATATCTGAGTGCTCATTGCTTCTGAAGTACCATTAGACTGCAATAGCTTAGTGTCTCTCTACAGTTGGGCGATTCAGAGAAAATTCTCACAGAAAAACACAGCTATGGGAGGGGACATGTAAGCCATTGGAATTCAAGAAGCGGGCATGGAGGAGCTCTTAGGGGGAGAAATAAAAACAACAAGAGGAATCTGTATTCTCCTTGACTGAAATCTGCAGAGGCAGGTGTGAGGCCACCCAGGGGTTGCGCAGCAGAGCGGAAACAATGCCTCGTTCCCTGTGGACCCCCGGGGCGACCGCGCCAAGCTTCAGATGCACTCGACGGGGGCAGGGTGGCAGCTCACGCAAAGAGAGACGTGGCTCGATGAGGCTCGGGCTCCCCGTACGGCCGGCCGGACGTGCCGACCGGACTGTCCCTGCTCGCCGTGTGTGGGACTGAGGTGTGTTTGTGTGTGTGATCAATAATGAACACGGTGGGCGTTGCCAGGACACACTGCTCACAGGTCACAAACAACCCCTGACTTCTGATTTTTTAATGACCTCTAAATGACAGCTTCATAAACAAATACACAAGGTCCCCAGACTTTTCTCCCCATCTGTCTGTGAGAGCCACTGGTGCCGATGCTCTTCACCACTCTAGGGGGCCACATTGCCTGGGATCCTTCCTTTCCAATGACCAGGCCACGCAGTGGCATCTTCAGCGGCGTCTGGTCTGTGTGGACAGCTGGGTGGTGGGAGGAATGGCTGTTATTGCTCCTTCAGAAAGATCTTCTCCTTGGTGGCTGTCGTGGGATGGATGGGGGTAGTTTGGAGGACCAAATCCAGCAGTCTGCAAAGGGAGGGACTGTGTTGTGTGGAGGACACCAAGGCTCAACATCAAGGTGCCGCTGTCGGAACTCAGGGCATTATTACAGCGCGAGAATGGACCTTGCGCCTTGCTGCAGAGGGCACTATTGCATTCATGAAATTGACGGGTGAAGAAACTGGGGGCAAATATGGGAGAGGACAGAAGTCTCTGAACTCCCGGTATGTACCTCTGTAAGTAGTTTAGCACACAAACTTAACAGTGGGGAGTCATGGAAATAAATTAACAGATAGATAGATAGATGCTGGCAATAATTCTCTTTCAGATGTCTCTTTCCAGAAGTATTTCACAGTGCTGCCTGTGAGAATAACAAACAAACCATAAATCTTGAACCCACACCCACCTCTAACAGGCATTAATCACAAAGCACGGCACCATTGTGGCCACTCGCCGTGCAAACTGCGTCCTCGCGAATTGCCTCTGTCGCCTCACACGAGAAACGGTGGGGAGGGAGAGAGAAAGCAGATGCAGGACCTTTTCCTGCGAGGTGAGGTGCAGGAGGGCTTCAGGAGGGCTGTTCTTCTGAAGATGTCGTCTCCGCTCGCGTGATGCGAAACCAGCTGTTTGCTTCATTCACCAATGGCATGCGGACTGTGGGGTCACATTGGGTCAACAGGCCCAAGTCAAGGTCATGCAGGTATAGAGATCACAAAAACACGAGGAACAAAACCAGGAAAAAATAGCCAACTGCAGTCAAGGTAAATGGTGAAACAAGAACCACGGTAATTCACTATTGCATGTTCATGTCAGTATTACAGTTTCTCCATTCGTGTCAGTTCACATGCAGTCTGGATATTTCCCATGTTCCCCATATCCTGTGGTAAGAATTTTGGAAGATTAAATCGTTCAACAAAAGTGTGTTTAAATATTTTGATTGTTCTCCCACACCTGAAATAACAACGTGTTGTACCTACCGGGTTCTTCGCTGACACAACCCAGACATGTGAGGTAACCAAACAATATCACTGAATTTCATTCCTCATGGCCAAATTTTTCTCCTGCTGTGAAACAAAAACTATTAACTGCTCATTAGATGCCAAAAAGCACCACAGCACGGAGGTTGGAAGCGGCTCGGAACTCATCGCGCCTTGGTTAGCATGACAGGCTTCCCTTTCACCGCTTTAAGATAGACAGTAGCTTGCTGTAAAATTAATTTTAAAGCTGCTTCATTATTTACAGCTCCTGATGTTCTCCCGGAGAACAAACAAACAGCTGATTCCGATTCACGACCTTACTTTGTTGCTGCTGTGAACACGCTTACGACACGCTGACGCTCGGGACCTTGTTTGATACATGTTTCATTTTCCCCAAACATCTTCTGATCCCAGGCAGCCACATCAGCTTGTGGGGCTTAGGAGTCTTCACAGCTCGAAGATTAAAGGAGGTATAAGGTTCGACAGCAGGCTGGGTATGTTATGCAAGGTACAATAGTAGGCCCTCACACATTCTATTTCTCTGGTGACCAGAACTCAGCTGACGTGCTTCCATAATCAATAACCCGAAGTGACAGGTTGCACGTTGCTCAACACCTCCTACCGTACCCCTACCCCACTGCTTCAGACTCAGCAGACCGAAAACCGGCTGATTATTTTGTCTGCAGCGAGCAGACAAAGCGAAGGCTGGGTCCCTGAAAACAAGGCCCCGTGACATGATGCTGCCGCCGCCGCCAGCTCACCTGCATCTGTGACTAGATATGCCGAATCACATCTGGCCTACGGGTGTCTTAATGAAGCCCTCTCGCCTGACTTGCACAGCTGCTCCTCAATTTAGTTTTTATTTTTTAATGTGTGTCATTAGCAGGCAGCACTTCGCCCTCCCTGCTTAACTCTTTTTCATCCCCCGAGAGAGACAGAGAGAACGAAGGCGAGAGACATAGAGAAATTACCGCAGCGGTGGATGGCTAGACTGTGTCGTCCTATGAAATAAATGTGCAACTAGCTGATATCTACAGCTATAATCTTATTACAGTAACACCTCAATGTAATGAGACAAGTGGGGTCAAAAAATGCAATGGTGCAGGTTATTGTGAGGTTCGTGAAAAATTGCTTTTCAGTCTGTCTTCTAGTGACTGCGTGAAAAGAAAAAGGAAAGGGTGTCACATGTAAAAAATGGAATGATTATTACAAATCATATGTGCACCTGACACACGTAATATTTGCTATATGTCATGACATGGTTCGACCGCGTTGCCGTCACGAAAGAAGGACCGCGAAGTCACAAACTTTGTTTCTCTGTCGCACATCGGCACTCGCAGAACACAGCGCCATGCAGCCACAGTGCATTGTGGGAGAGCCACGTGTCCCCCTGCCACTGCTATGGTGCTAATAACCCAGTCCGACCCTGGTTTACATTCCTAGTCTGTCCCTGAAAACTGGAGTTGAGCTGGGGAAAACTAACACGAGGGGTTTATATCACATTATTGTAAATGGGGAAAATAACCAACAATTTCCCCAAATGTGACTGAAATGCTGTGAAACACCTATATAACTAAAAAACCATCATCTCTGTCTTTTCTCCTTGTACAGACTAATAGATGGCAGAAACGAGAGTACGCACCTCTCCTGCTTTGCACAGCAGACTAAACCCAAGGCCACTGCAGATCCCCTCACTCAAACTCAGAAGATGTGGCTGATCGGAATGGGTGCAAGACAACAGGAACCAATCTCCGGGAACGTTATATCTGAATTCATCACGGTGGGGCACATTTTCACGGGGTTTTACTATATCTGGTATTCGAGCTGAAAGAGAATATGGGATTAAAGCACACCTCGTCCCTTCCTCAGCGCTGGCAGGGATGGGATTAGGACCAGACCTTTCCCATTTCTGAGGCTCCAGTGGGCTTTTATGGCCATGCCCGTTCTCCTCAACCCTCCTCAACCAGGCTGTTGTAGGGTGGGATTATGACCACCCCATTCCTTGTCTCAATTCTGATGAAGTGATCGGACTCCAGTGGGGTGAGATTATAGCCACACATCTTCTCTTCTTCATCCCCGATAAGCCAGTCAGGCTCCAGAAGGGTCATATTATGGCCACACCTTTTCCTGACGGGCCGACCAGGCTCCAGTAGGGTTGGACTGTCTCTGCTGGCTGGAAATCTTGCCTTCTATGCCCAGCAAGGCAGATGCCTGGTTATATTTCCGGGTCTTCAAATTTGTTTGAAGAGAAAACCTCTTTAGTCCATATTTGTTTGGGCTTCTGTACTGTGATTTGAAATGCCAAAACAACAAACAGAACACCCAAACAAAAGGACAGAGCTGATCCCTACCCGGCTGGCCAGGTGAGGTTCATCGATCTTCAGTTGTCTGATACATGTGGCCCACTGCAAACAAGGGATGTTTCCATCTACATCTGTGATCGGGTTTTGCCGCTCTCTTGTTTTGTTTGGGTTAGTTTTTTACTTAGCTGTCTTCATGCTGCCAACATCTGCAGTCATCTTAAAAACTCGGTGTGTGGCGTATGCCGGAGGCAACAGTGGCGAGGAAATCCCGGGAAAAAGGCAGATTATGGGGGTATGAGTCAGCTGATGGGGTGACTGCAGTGCTTTCTGGGGAAAATGCTGCTCGTGTTGACCTTTAAACTCACCAACTGTGCCTTGGAGCACATGGAGAGGGTGAGCACATACTTCTAATACACACACACACACACACACACACACACACACACACACACACTAACACAGTGTACGGAATCTGAGTGGAAGAAGAAATATAAATCGGAGCCCTTACAATCCCTCATCTCCACCATTACAATGGAATATAATCCACAGCTGGCGAGCCTTTCAGAGCCAATCGGCTGCTTTGAAGGCCCGTTGCCGTAGCGATACATCAATTACACGCTGCTGCTGCAAGAAGTCGCATTTGATCACAGTAGATGGGATGGGATGGGGAGACAAATCAGATCGCTTTGCCAATCGTTGTCAAAAGCTCATGAGTGTTTGTGCATTAAATCTCGTATTTGTTTGTTTGTTTGTGTATTTATTTTGCACTGCGGAGACTTTGATCACAGCAACAAAAGGAGAAGAGGAGAGGAAAAAATAGCACTAGCCACCAGAGACCGGCTTTGTTTGGCAGTCGGGGTCTCGGTTTCTCATTCGTGGATGACTTCTCGGTTGTTTGAACAGATGTCCATTAACATGGGCGGTCAGAGGGGTCGCTGCCTTTCTGGAGCAGGTCCAGTCGTCAGATCGCCGCACCGGCAGTTAGCTAAGAAATTTATTGTGCACCGTATGAGGAAAGGTATTAAAAAGCCCAGCTATAATGAAGAAGGGTAAGAAAACATTGTGCGGTATGGCTGAGTGGGCTGCTCTGCCAGGTCATCATTTATTACCATTTAATGATTCAGCAGAAGGTTTTACACAGAGCTTCGTACACTTCTACTCACTTCCAATGCAGCGTTTTTAACTTGATCGTTTTGGGGTAAATATCCATCCCCAGGGTACAGTAAAACATTACCGATACGCTTTTCCTGTTGTTTTTTTCGGTCCCAGCCGAGGTATAGCACTACCCGGGCTTTTCTGGATGAGTCTGACAGCGTAGGCATTAGATGGCTAGTGGAAGAGATCTTCACAGTGCAGTGGTGCATCAGGAATGTCATCATAGATGCTAAGTGGTAGGGTGGCCCCCGAGGAGAGATCGCAACAATCAGCAAAATAATTCACTTCATTGGATTACCTGCAATGAGAGCTTTATGAGCTGAAGCGAGGGTAGGACAATGAAGAAGACTAGAGCACCACCGTCAGCCTGGGCTCTCAAGGAGGTTACAGGAGGAATATAGACTGGACTGAGATCCTGTGAGGGAGAAGTGGGAAAACTGGTCTGCACACTAAACAGTAGCCTATTAGTACCGGTTAGTCTGTCCTGTCGACCGCTTGGTAAAGTTCTGCAGGTAAAGTCCAGGTTGGCAAAGGCCGGCTGGTATCTGGATCTGTTGATAAAGATTTGCTGGTAAACTCAAGTTGGTGAAGGCCTGTAAAACTGAGATCCTTCCTCCGCGGCTCGACTGAGAACTTGAGAACTTCCCCGTCCTCGTGAGAGACTAATCCTATTGTCATTCACCTCAAAATCCCTTTTGTTTCTTAATGTATCATACAAGGGCCAACTCCCTCACCCTCAGATCACCCTCTCACTCCAGAACACTCTCGATTTCCGTGCTCAGCGATATGCATCAACAGGCATTCTGCACATTTCTGCAGTCGCCGCTTTATCAATAGGGCTCCTGTCTCCAAAGATCACACAAAGGATGAAAATAAATAAATAAGGCGAAATAAAGGAGTACAAATTGAGTGCGCGGCGGAGCAGAAACAGGAGACGAGGCTGCTGGGCTTTTCTTGCTTCATCCTCTTTGTGTTCATTAGAAACTGCCTACGCGTAAATATTTTGCCTATACAAATTACAAGTTATTAATATGATCTTTAATAGGAATATATCCACGACATCAGTAGTTCTGGTGTCGACATGAAAAACTGGCAAATTAAAATATGATTAAATGATGCCCTCCTGTTAACTAACCTGTTGGAATTACTGTAGAAAAAAGAAAAATATCGTGTCAAAACATAACTCTTTGGTTGTGTCACATACTGTGCTGTTTGCACTGTAATGTGTTCATGTGGAGACAATAGCGGAACGGGGTCTGCTGGTTGTCACGATGGCCCCGTCGTGTCCAAAGTGTACCTCACCTTGCATTCTGTGCATCCTTGGATTTGCTCTGGACCATCAAGTGCCACACCTGTGCTGAGGCCTTCTGATGAGTTATTAAAGAACCAGTAGCTTCATTCATGCTTTACCCTGCAGAGCACTGGCGAGACCCTAAAAGATGTGGGACCACTTAAATCGAAGCCTCTACCGTGGTGTGTCCAGAGCTTGCCTTGTGTTGTCCGTCATCAGTAAGATGGCGAACTTTGCAAGTGTTTATGGGATGAGTCAGTCATCAAACAGCCTTGAACAGGAGTTTGTGGAGATAACATTTCTTTTCAGTCAATTTATATTTGTTCCAGTTTCACAGAAACGCTAATAAACAAATTAAAATGTCATATTCCAAACATTTTTATTTATTACAGCTACACCCCAGATGCCGACAGAACTTCACCTGTAAAATTGAGGAACATCATCAGTTTATTTATAGTCCTTGTTTCCTTGGAAAATTAAACTATGAAAACTTCAGGTGGAAAGTTTGCTTTAATTCTCAGCAAAAATGTTGCAGTGCGGAGCATCAGCGGCCGCTTTCTGCTCAATTTGTCTGTGTGTCTCTCTCAATCTCGCGCTCAATCTGTCTCCCAGTGTCAACAAGACCAAAGAAATGACTGTTGACTTCAGAAGAATTCGAGCTGCTCGCACACCCCTCTGTGCACTGATGCTTCTCTCCTGGACCAACAACACAACCCCGCTGTTGAAAAAGACATAACAGAATCTCAACATCCTGAGGACACCTCCCAACCTCACCAGCTTTGACAGATATGCCACAGAGAGCATCCTGACCTCTTGTATCTCGGTCTGGGGAGATAACTGCGCTGCCTCTGAACATGGAGCTCTGTAGGTGGTAGTGAAGATATCCAGTCCATCACCAGGACCTCACTACCCACCAGACCACCTACAACAAGAGGTGTGTCAAGAGAGCTCACAGCATCAGGACAGACCCCTCCTACCTTGTCCACCATCTGTCCTCGTAGCTGCCATCTGAAAGATGCTATCGAGACCTAAGAGATCACCACCACCACCACTGACCATGACCACCATGTCATCACCACCATCATCATTTTTGACTGTTTCTATCTATCTATCTATCTATCTATCTATCTATCTATCTGCTTAACTGCATTCTACCTCAATCTGTCTGTTTTTTGGTTTGTTGTCATGCTGAATGTTTAGTGCTTGTGCACAGTAGTCTAGGAAACCACCGTTTGTTCTCTGCTGTACATGCATGTAAGTGCACAGTCAGAATAAAGGGAACGTTGAACCTTGAACCCGTGTCTTACAAGCAGCAACCAGAGTGTCAATGAGAAGTTGAGTCATCTGAAAGAAAGCACCGGTTTATAGGAGCAATTTGTTCCCCATTACACCTGTCCGGCCGTTTTAAACTTTAAAGAGACTCATCCCGCAGAGCGGTTCTTAATGACCGCAGGCCATACAGTTTATTGTCTCTTCTCTGTGTGTTTTTACACACTTCTCCCTGTCCAACGACAATGTCACCATTAATTTCAGGTGACCGGCGTCAAAGACACCCCCCCCGATGCAGCGAAAACCTCCTTTTCCAGTCAGGTCTCCCTGGAGTTTGGCCAAACGTCACATTGTCTATATTTAATGAGAAACGATGTCCTGTTTTCTGTGTTTATAAATCTCAGGCGACTCACTAGATGGGAAGTAATGTTTTAGAAAGTATGAGCGTTTAGTAGACCTTTGTTGTAAGTGAGCTTCCTACACCTGCTGGCTCAGCCCTGGACTCAGGTATGTGGGATGTAGTGGATAGTCATCCTCTTGGGGGGTTTAAATCCCAACTCCTGCTAGAGCACCCATGACCCCAGTACTTTCCCTGAAGTGACACAGTAAGTATACCCTGCTGCAGCGGGTTCAAAAATGCAGGTGGCAGAGCAACAAAGCCTAACAATAAAAACAGAGCAGACAGGGGCGTTTTAGTCCGTGAGGCAGCAGCCGGCGGAGCGTCGCCTGACCATCCAAGCTGAAATAAACAAACTTTAAAGAGCAGCAGCTTCCTGTTTCAGCAGATAAGTGGTGATTTTCTAAAAAAAGCAGCGATATTAATAAATAACACGTAATTGCACTCTGTGGCACCGCGATGACTGAATCTTGTCATGCGAATGCTCAGTGGTGGGGGGGGGGGGCACAGGTTTGGAATTTATTCCGCTTTTGGGGGACGTCCTTTAGGCCTGCAGTGTCGACATACAGTGGTACACACACTTTTACAGTACTTACACACACGCAGATGTAAACTCGTACATGCGGTCAAACACACACACACACACACACACACACACACACACACACACTCAGGAACATGGCTGCAATGACATTTCCAACATTACAGCACTAGATTCATTATTGCTTTTGATCAGTATTTTCCAGACTCACAGGTAACCGACACTATTTACAGCCTCAGGTTTGTACACTAAGCTACTGACACTTATTTACCCATTTATAGAGGTGCGTCGTTTTTATTGCGTTCATCCCCTCCCCCACGTCCCCCCATGTCCTTCCCCGCTATCCCATTACTGTTCCCTGTGTCCCACGTCAGCTCCTCCTGTGTGAATTCAGCAGACACTCGGCCCCCAAATCCCCAGGTGTCCCTGCTGCTCCTCCTCCCCGTCGCGCTGCTGAGATATTAATCTCACCCTCCATCTCACGGAGCTTGCTGAATTCATCGATTTACTGCCGAGGTGTGAGTGTGTCACCAGCACTGCTGCGTGTGTGTGTGTGTGTGTGTGTGTGTGTGTGTGTGTGTGTGTGTGCGCGCACGTACACTGGGGGCGAGCAGACTTGCTGTGCTGGTGTTTGTGAAGGACGGGGCTTAAAATGCAGATTCAGGTGTGAACCAATGAATGGAGAGTCAATATTCTAAAAACAGACCCCCCGCCCGTGCTTGTGAGTACAGTTTTATACGCGCCTGTAACTCAAATTACAAACACAATTCATTCTTCTCCCTTGAGAAGGGATATTGCATGAAATTAAATATCACTTCTTAAAACTCAGTTTTAATACTTTAAGTAGTTTGCAAGCTAACAACTTTAAATACACGCAGGAAAATATTTTATTCAAATTTGTAAACAATTTTTTCAATAGGACTTTGAGACCAGATTTTTATGAAAATGACCAGACCCCTCCCCAGCCTCAATAGTCTTTACATGCAGCATGAACTGAACATCATTCATAAAAGACACCGAAAAGGAGACCTGAGGTAGGAGGTATTTAAGGACAAGGACGGCTGACATTATGGCAGCAGACACAAAGACCGGGATGGGATCTGCTGTTGCACCCTAGAGTGATGGAGGTGCTTGAGGGTCTGCTGGTGACCCAGAGCAGCAGCAGCACTTCATGCAGCACTCAGCTCTGCAAAACAACCAGGACAAACACCTTCCAAAAATAAACAAGGGAGGAAAGATGGCTGAGTGAAAGGGTGATGAGGGCGGGTTGCTAACCGCGGGTCGGCCACACAAAACGTGTCACGGTTAATTATAACGTTGCGTGACGCAGCTTGATGGCCGAGCCCGGCGGGCACAGTGGAAGGGGCGGCGCTCCTTTCCACAGCCGTCACCCCCCTTACTCCGTATATCCGTGAAAATTTTCCACATTCATTTTCTGAACTTGTCTGTTTTGGAAAATTTCCAGCCTGTGCTCCCCCTCCAGGCCAATAGGTGGCAGACACGAGCAGCCGAACAGAACAGGAGTTTGTGACCACTTCTGCTGAAAACATCCAAAGTCCAGTTTCTTAAAAGGTCTAACATTCCACTGTACAGGCAGCTGTAAAAACACCGCAGCTGCGCGACCAGCCGATGTGTCTGTTAAAGAGTTAACGTGGAACGTTGGGGGCAGCGTGTTTGGAACGGCGCTCACAATAGCGCCATCATTAGGTCCGCGTTGGATTCCGTCCTAACTGACGCGCCCATTCTGTCAAACACAATGAACTTGTGGATGTTGCAAAGTTGCGATTTTTTTTTTCTATTTCTTTCTGGCCTTTAAAATTTAGCAAGTCATTAGTTATTGTAATTAAAAACAAACAAGTCGGGATACCGGGATCCAGAACGGAATAAAGATTAATGTTAACGTTCATCGCCGAATGCTGGTTTTAGTACTTTTTGGAAATAAGAAAATGCGCAGCATTTCTGGACCGTTCCTGTATTTAACTCTTTTGCTGCTCGACTCTTTCGCCGGGCAGCCGACCTTAATGGGTCCGCTTGCTTCTGTGAAATAAAATCAAAACGTCGCTTTATTTGCGGGTTTAGTGCGCATATTTCTGCAGGTTACCGCATGCTGTGTTTCTTACAGGACGTTCAAATCTGTCTGAGGTTAAAATTGTTGTGTCTGAACGGATCTGCAGTCTATTTGCATTTCAAAAGAGCACAACTAGTATAGAATACATTTCTATCACAGCAGCAGTCGGACATCTGTAACAATCTGAAGAACCGTTATCTGGCCAAAGGGGACACGTTTTCATACACTCCTGTATCAAGGTTTTATTGTGGGGGACTCTGCTCTGCGGGGAACGGGTGTAAGTGGAGGTTCTCAATAGGATCGACCAAGTTTTCTGCTCTCCTGTTTCCTGTGTTGACTGAAATAATAAATTAAATTAAAACAGCTAAACCGGTCGACCGGCGGGATGGATATGCGGCACGTTTAGCAGGTACCTTTATAAAAGCTGTCTACATTTGCCCTCGTTTTCATTTCCCCACTGCCATCGATCTCTTCCTTAGATCCATAAACTAATTTCCTTTGAACACATTAAATGATAATGGGGAGGCGAACTATTGCTCACGTTCTGATAACTATTCCAGATCGCCCTTTAACCCAACACCCTGCAATGACACTTACTGCTTTGCCAACAGGAGGGTGTGGGTTTCGACATCTTGGGATATACCTACACTCTTGACTATTGAAGTCAGGAGCTTCAGAGGAATGTTTACCAGGGCAGGTACTTAGCTGCACCATGGAGTTCTGGGAGACACGTTTCAGGACCATGGATGGAGGAACAGTGCTGGGAGACACGTTTCAGGACCATGGATGGAGGAACAGTGCTGGGAGACACGTTTCAGGACCATGGATGGAGGAACAGTGCTGGGAGACACGTTTCAGGACCATGGATGGAGGAACAGTGCTGGGAGACACGTTTCAGGACCATGGATGGAGGAACAGTGCTGGGAGACACGTTTCAGGACCATGGATGGAGGAACAGTGCTGGGAGACACGTTTCAGGACCATGGATGGAGGAACAGTGCTGGGAGACACGTTTCAGGACCATGGATGGAGGAACAGTGCTGGGAGACACGTTTCAGGACCATGGATGGAGGAACAGTGCTGGGAGACACGTTTCAGGACCATGGATGGAGGAACAGTGCTGGGAGACACGTTTCAGGACCATGGATGGAGGAACAGTGCTGGGAGACACATTTCAGGACCATGGATGGAGGAGTAGTGCTGGGAGACACGTTTCAGGACCATGGATGGAGGAGTAGTGCTGGGAGACACGTTTCAGGACCATGGATGGAGGAACAGTGCTGGGAATGACAAAACGTTTGCAACTTGCATTGTCATAAGTCGGGGACCTGCTCTTCCATGCAAACCTGACAGTTCCAGTTGCTTTGTAGATGGGGACAGATAAATTAGTGGGATGCCATTTACAATCTTACAGCATGATGTCTGCGCTACAGTGTCTGTCGTTTACTCTTTTCTCCTGCCACTTTTTGTATAAAATCTGTTTGCAGCAGATGCTGCGTTTGTGCGTTGACTGTCACACCCATTTCCCCATATTTCATGCTTTGTTAGCCACAGACTATGTACAGTATGGAGTGTCCCTATATGGAAATCTCCGGTACAGGGGCGTCTGCTTGGAGAGGGACCTGAACACGGCAGTGAGCGTGTTCCGCATGTTTGTTTACAGAACAACATCTGCTGTGCCGAAGAACACCAGATGCAGGGAGGGAGGAAAAGAGGCAGTGGATCAGTGGATCTCTGTTCTCTCAGTGCAGTGCAGATGTGTGTGTGTGTGTGTGTGTGTGTGTGTGTGTGTGTGTGTGTGTGTGTCATCCTCCTGTGCACTGTAACACTGCTCGCAAAGCAGACACACTCCTGCATATCCCTAGGAAAAGCACCTGCTCCTCCCCCAGGATGTGTTTGTAACTCCAGAAATATGGTTCCGAAAACAACAGTTTAAAACCCACTTGGAACTCGCATTAGAGCAAAAATTTACTGGATATTAGTCTTTGGAGACATCATGAGAAGATTCTCCTGCAAAGACGCCGATGATTGGAAACGTTAGGAAGAATAAGATGATGAGACGGATGGCATCAGTCAGTGGCAGAAGGACAGAATTTTCTGGAAGGACTTTGCAGTTGCGTTAAAACGAAAAATCGATGTAAAAACCCGTTGACAACAACAGGAGAGCAGCAGAGCCACAACTGGCAACTGCGTGTTGTGGGGTTCGCATCCCAGGAGAGGACAGTGTTGTCGAGGCTCTATGAAAAAAAGAGAGACTTTCCAGCACAAGCACAGCTGACCCAGCGAGTGGTGGAGCTGCTTCAGCAGCAAAAACCTTCTTGTGCTTCCCAGTCCAGCGTGTGGATGTGGACACCTTTCAGCTAAAAGCATTATTATTATTCATTCACTTATCCAACACGCTTCTCTAAGGCAGCTTACAGTGTGAGGTTTGTTCTCTAAGCTGATTTATCCATTTATTCTGACGGGTATTTTTTACTGTATCATGTACCACGGTCCTGGTGACTCCAGCAGAAGTTGGGATTCAAAGCCAGATCCCCTGATTTCAAGGTAGCAGCTCCAAATGCCCTCTGCATGTCTTTTTATTTTTTCCAGAAAGGAGTCCGGGATGTTGAAACGCACCCGGCGCCGTCTGCACTCGGCACAACAGCTGTTCATATTTATTTCTTTAAACCTGGTTTTATGAGCGTAATCCGAGCGACTAAATAAATACATAAATAACAGCAAATACACCAGCGAAGATACTGTGGCATCTCTCAGTTCGCACGTGTAAACATTCCCAGCCCCCGACCGCACGATCCCTTCACGTCTGGACGCGTCCCCCGACGTCCCCGTCCTTCGTGTCGACCGTAGCCTGTAATCCGGATAATTCCAAAGCTATCGGGCCCGTGGATTATCTCGATCGATACAAAGCAGGCAGAACGGAGAGCGCAAATCTGTCCTCAACGCCTAGCCGTGCAGCTCCGTGGGCGACATTGGCCGTGTCAGCATCCGCTTCTCCGCATCCCTCATGTAAACACTCCCGCGAACAAGTTTTAATCAGCTTCCTTTGTGGGCTCGGAGGCCTCGGTGCGACTGCGTGACTCAACCAGGCGGTCCAGAGCAAGCGGACCTCGGCTCCTGCTAAAGCGAGAAACAGACAGACAAACGGACAGATTTTTTCCCGATACCGGCCCAGAAGGGACAGGCCAGCGCTAGTCTTATGGCCCTGACAGGCTGTCCGAACAGCACAGTTACAATCCCTCCGTTCGTCGTCGCCGACGTTTTTAAAAACTACTGTGAAACCACCACAATCGATAACCATAGCTTGTCGGAATCGACATAAAAACAGTCAAAGGAAAGTTTCCCGCTGAAGACGTGGTCACTCACCCCGCCTCAGAATCCACGTCACGTCGTTCCCCTTCTAACCAAACGCCTAAAATGACAAGAAACCCAACAGGATGAGACATAATTTTGAAATAAGCAGCACAATAAATAATTCAGTAGTTATGCATGTCTAGTGATACCAAGACGGTCAAAACCAATACGGGACTAACTGACCTGGACGACTCTAACTGGCAGCTAAAATCCAGATTTTCACCGTAAAATTGCATCGAAAAACAGTTTTTTGAGACAGGTGGAAAAACCACGCCGTGCATGTGCTGATGGAGTCACTTTCGATAACCGGCGTTAATATTGGAGAAGTTTCACGTCGATCGTCGGTTTTCTCCTCTTACTGAACGCTGCTGCTGCTGCCACTCTTCTCGTGAGGGTCGGTTCCCTCCTTCACTCCTCTGGTCTGAAAAACAACAACGCGGCTGCTGACAGCAAGCGGTTTGTATGGGGGAACGTGTTTCGGTTTAATTTATTAACCTCTCCTGGCCCGAGATCGACTGACTTTGAGAACGCGCTCTGGTCGAGCCGACCTGCGAGGGAGCAGAGCCCAGAAAAGAATTAATTCACGCGCTCTCATCTACAAAGACGTGTTGACTGGGACCGTAGCGGCGAGAAGACGAAAGGAGCGCCGTGTGAGTGATGTGACTTTGATGTGCACCGTGTCACCGAGACGCCTTAACACGAGCTATCAAAGCGCGGACAGGTAATTCGGCTCGCGAACATCTCGGTGGCGTCGCACCTGTGGCTCGTACCCCTCCAGACTCGGAGACGCATTAATCGCGACACATATGACGCCGGCTCATCGTATCTCGAGCGCTTGAGTGATGTTCTTTTTGAACGTGCAAACCTTTTCTACTTTATTTATTCTTTTTCAATTTCATTTCGCCCGGTTATCTGTTTTGTCGACGCACGGCGCCTTTTTTAACACGCCTGGCAGATAGACGCCAGTGCAGAGCGCACAAACAGAGCAGAAGCAGGGGGGCCGCCTCAGTTCAGTTGGCCTCCACTGTGTTTACAGCTCGCGCCTGCTGTTCCCACGTGCCGGGGATCAATGACGACATGAGGACTCTGTCGTCGTTCTGCACTGAATAGGAGTTTGTTCAGATCTAGTATTTTTATATCAAGGATAATAAAATATTCAAATAAATATTCAAGTTTTTTTCCCCTCACAAATAAATCAGACATTTTTTCCAGAACCCGGCCGGCGAATAAACAGAGATGCCGGCATTTTCGCTCTGTTATCGACGTAGCGATGAAAGCGACTGGAGTTATGAAGAAAACAAAGCGCAAAAAGACTGAGGAAGTGGCGTGTTGGGTCCTGGCCCTCAAAGCAGGGTTCCAGTGACGGCACCGGATCGTCCGCGTCGCGCTTTAATCCAGTCGGCCGTCATGGACGGGACCCCATTAATCCAGCTGTAATTCGGCATGGAGCAGCATCTCGGGCCCAGTGACAGCTAATTATGTCTTTATTCAAATTAAATCTGAGCTCATCTTGTTTGCTTCCATTAATATTCTATCTGAAGACTGATCTGTCTTATGTTATTGCCAGTAAATGTCCAGAACAAAGCCAACAGACACAGCGAGCTCTTTCGCATGGCTGGAAAACACTGTTTGCCTCATGTAGATTTTGTTCCTCAGCACAAGATCTTCTGAAGATGTGAAATACAAACGTCGCTCCATTTTACTCGCTGCCGCCAGGTTGCGGCGAAGGTGCTGATCCCTAGGAGCACGGAAATAACGTTAAAGGTAGAGCGTTATCGATGGGACGTGTATGTGAGGGGGCTGGAAAACTCAGAGCTGACACCTGCCCCACGGGTGGTCTCTGCAGGTCGGGCCTCAAGGAATCACTCCTAACACCTTCTCCTCGGGTTTTTTTTCAGCAGAACGTTGCCGAGCGCGAGGAGATAACGCCGACGGTGACGCGTGGAGAACCTGGGCGCCACGTCGGACGTTTTCAGCAACGTCGTTCGCGTCAGCTCGCTTCCTCGGCTGTACGACAGCAGGGCCCCCCCGGGGATTAGAGCAGCACCACCTTGTGCTCCAGCACCTGAATGTGGCACCAGTGGAAACCGGGGCGAGGGACCTCTCAGCGCAGCAAGTTAATGGTTAAAAATAATAAAAAGCCATATTATAATCAATGGGTTTCTAAGGTAAAGACACTTTTGTTTGCTTGTTGTTTTTGTCCAGGCAGTTGGTTAATCAAAGAGAATGCGGCAGAGCGGGGGGGCCGAGGTGCGAGCCTGCGGGCCCCCGGGGTATAAAAGGAAAAAAGGAAAGGTGCGCACACAAACAACAACACGCGCGCTCATCTTATGAGACGAAGGAGCGCCGTATTACCAACATTTAATCAAAGGAGGCAGAAATAGAAACTTTGATCTGCAGGCTTTATGCTAATATGCATTTCAGGACAAAAGAGTGCGGTTTCTCCCCGCCGTCGTGCCGACCTCGTCAACAGCGCTGGTGCCTGGGATTCGAATCCACAACCTTCAGGTTCTTCTGGCTTTTTCCTTTCCGCGAACCGTCCCCCAGATTTGAAAAATGCGGCTTTTGACCAGTGACAAAGAGCTGCTGGGCTGTAACTGGCAGCGGGGCGACGGTGCCCTCGAGTGCCCTCGAGTGCCCTGTAGGAATGTCTGTTTACACCTGCTGGGTTACATAAATAAAAACCAGAGCAACATTAAAGAGAGGCAAATTATTGCTTTTATCTCGCACACCTCCTGCTCCGTTGTAGGCTACTTAATGTAGATACACATCAGAAAACGGAGCGGTTCTGCGCGCGGCGGGCCTGAGCCGAGACGTTTTCCACATTCTATCCCGACAGAATCGGCGCCGCTCCTGCGCCGCCTGGAACCGTGGCCGTTCGCTCCTGGTTCACAAGTTCCCCAGTTCCACATTTTTCACTCTGGACTCAGAGCGCTCCTGCGGGGGCCGCCTTGAGCTAGCTCGCTTCCTCGGTGTTTACAGCTGCGTCTGGTGTTCTGATCGATAGCAAACCCAGGGGTGCCGCGCGTTTAAGGGCTGAATCAGTGAGTAATCTGCGCCGAACAGGAGTTGATGGAGGCACGGTGTTCTTACGTCATTTAAATCGAGTTTAATTTTAATGGGACGTCAATAAATTATTGCTAGGATTAGGGGTTCGAGTTTGTGTCCCTCCTCGACTGGCTCGCTGTGATGTAGAGGCACGACGCCTGAGCCGCTTTTCCTGCCATGCGGCTGTAATGAAACCTATCGATCAACACGGTCTCCGCCAATCAGAATCGGGCGTTTATTGAGTAAACAGTACAAATGTGTTCATTCAGCACGACCACCGGCAAATTTCCCTCACTGGGGTCCACGTTTCATTATTTAGGAAAAAAGAAGATTCGGCCGAAATTAGTTTTGCTTGAAGTTTGATACGAACATCTCTATACCGGCTTTCACCGAGAGGACCCCTCCAGAGGGCTCATTTGCATGTACACGCCCCCAGAGGACCATATTTGCATATGCAGCCCTCCCTGAAGCGTGATTTGCATAAACGCGATTAAGTAAAAAGGAAGCCAGAGATATAAAACAGGAATTTTAAACATTTTCGGCTTCACATTATGCTTTTTTTGCTGTTGTTTTAGTTATAGCTGCTGATAAGTCTGAACTTTGCACTCTGGGTTTTTAGCACTTTATTTTTTAAAACTCATTTAGCGGTGACCTACCTGGGTTACGCAGCTCTCGGGTCGGAACCTGCAAACAGATGAAGCTGCACCATGAGGTTTGGCGCCTATCACCGTACTGATAGGTAATTTGCATTTTTTCTACTTTTTTCCCCCTCCTGCCTTCAGCCTTTTCACGTCCAGCATCGCTGCTGCACTTTTCATTTCTCTCCGTCACTCCGAGATTAATTTGGCACGTTTCGTACACAAATCCATCGGCCGCTGCCGTAAGACTCGTGCGAGACAAAGATGAACAATGGACGATTGGTTGTTGTACACGCTGGAATGGGGTGCAGGTCACCACTGTGACAAAGGACACGGTAATAAATAATGGTAATCGTGGTGAATGAATCACCGGAGGCCAATGAGCGCTGGGGGCTGGAGGAGGGAAGGGGGGGGGCGGTGCTCAGGATGAATGAAGGCAGAGAGGCTTTTGTGGAAAACAAGAGTTTGAGACGACCGCTGGGCGGGATGCTGTAGATCTAGAGGAAAGGCAGTTCACGGCCACGTTCGAGAAGGGGAGTGGAACGTCCAGGGACTTGGCTGGAGCAAAGACCTGCCTCCCATAGCTTGCTCAGGTAGACCGAACAGATATTTCATCAAAGATGTCCTCAAAAAGGACCTCGAAGAGGACCTTCTCCTGGACCTTGTCGACCATCGCTACCAACCCTTACGTCACATGCACCGTCACTCTGCGCTGAGGACGGCTCTCTGAGTCTGACAATCTCCATCAACCCAACTTATATGTGACATTCGGTGTCTGTGTAATTTCAAAGAACCTTCTTCAATTTTACTGGTCATCTCATCCAGCTCAACCCTTCTGGAACTTTCAAAACCTCTGATTGCTTGTCGAGCTTTTTGAACTCTACTGAACATTTCTAGAAGCCCAACTTTTCTGTTACACTCAGTGAATCTCCTGACTGAAGCCGCTTTCCTGCACCAGGCTGACCACCTCCACCAATCTTTTTGTCTCTTACTGCCTCTACTGTCTTGAGGAAGCTCCAGCAACAGCCATTCTGTCAAACGTACGGCCTCCAAAACTTTCCCCACAACTCCTGCATTCAGATTCTTTTCCCAGGCTAGCGAAGCTCCCAAAGCTGTCCCTGAAGACCCCATTGAACTCTACATCTCACTATGTGTGAGGTTCTTCTGCAATTCAGCTGTGGTACACGTCTTCATTCTGTTTTCAGTGCTTGCATCGTCTCCTGAGATGTTACTTTTTCCAATTGTATAACACCTCACATGCCCAGCCTGCACACAAACCCCACTTTCTCTAAAAGCTGGAACATCTCACAATTGGCCCATAAAAGAGCTGCTTTCATAAGAGATCAACACCACAAGCTTCCTCAGCAACTGCTTCTTGACAAATGACTTTCTGACGTTTTAGTCTCATAAAGAAAACCTGCTTTTTTATTTCAAAGAGTATGAAGTTGACCATTTTGTGCAGACGTGCAATAAAGTCAGGTTGCCAGAGCACTCAGAGGTGGCAGGGTGTAGGTGACAAGGTGGAGAAAAGTTCTGCATTTCTCCACAAGTTACACACATGCTTTGGTCGTCCTGAAATGCACCTGACTGAGCTGAAGCAAGTATGAGAATGACATCTTAATAAAGTGCATCCTCAAAGCGAAGGCATTGAACAGTAGTGCGCAGCTGCCATAGTGTTAGTGCACACTGCAGGTCTTGAGTTCAAATCCCCCTCTGGATGTCATGGCTTTGGTTGACAGTAAAAAGGGACAAAAGAGGGTAAAGATGAGCATCTACCACTGGAATAACATGTTGTAGATGTCACAAACTGGTAACTTCTGCTTTTTGTCTTTGCAGTATTTTACTGAACTGAGTTCTTCACCCGAACATGAACATATTAAGCGACTTTTTCTTCTTGGTACGGGTTTCAGGCCACAGAGCTGGAGGAGAATGCAACACTCAGAGTGTTGTCGCCGTAAGCCGCCAGTATTATTTTTTGGCCTTGTTTTCCCTCCTTTGTAGCAGACAGATTGATAACTGGAGGCAGAGCCCTTAGTCGGCCAATGACTCTGAGCTCGTACATTTTGTCTCGGGTTCCGGGAGGACGGGGCTGGAAAGGATATTCCAGGTGAAGCCCAGAGTGTGTCAGGTATAGGTTTCACAATCGCAGCCCCTGGAGGAAATAAAATCCTTCGCAGAGCATGAGGGCCCATCCTTGGACAGCCCCTGCGCCTGTGTTTGCTCAGAGTTGTTCTCCTAGCCATGGCGGAGGTGAGGCTGTGGGTTGTTCGGATTGTCCTCCTTCTCGGTGGCCCAGGTTTAAATAACAGGATGTTTACACGCCGGGGAACAACTCTTGAGCACCTTCGCATGTTCGGAAAGGCCGACATCTTGTGCTGCCATGGCGACCGTCTCTCACGGTAACTCTCATCTCACCGCCCGTGCCGGCAGTAAGAGGATCGCGAGAAGTGTTTACGTTCTCATTGACATGCGACCTTTTCCATGCCGGGTTGAGGCAACAGCAGCTTTTTACGCTGAATTTTGTGGTCGCCGTGCAGGAATCATGGTAAACCCGCTCAGCCGCTCCAACAGACCCCCCGTTCTAACCCGAAGCTTTTCAGCCATGGTGCTGGGAGACCTTTCTCATCTTCTGCAACACGAGAAGAAAAATCTCACGCTGGCATGTCTGTGGACTGTAAGACTCATTTGTCTTCCCTCTTCATCTACGCTGTTCATAGGATCCATTTCTGAGAAAACTCACACTTTCTGCAGAGTGGGAGGAAACATCTGCCAAGGAGAAGGGCAAGAAGGTTGATCGTGACTGTGATTTTGTTTATAAATCCATTTTGTTTGCGTACCGCAGTGTTTGCGTTGCTGTTTGCCAGATTACATGCATGCGAATGAGCTCGCGGGAGTCAGTCTGGTACAGGGTTCGCAGGCTGGTTCTGCTGCTGAGAAGCCGATAAGGTGGTGCTTCACAGGCCTTGTGGGTAAGCTGGTCTCGCGGCCACCGGGAGAAGTGTTCCGGAGGGTCCTCTAGGGGGCGCCTGCGTGTACAGTGGGGGTGAAGATGTGCTGCATCCAACCATTTCTTAGATGCCTAATAGCTAAAACATCTGACCAAAAGCAAACAAAACATTTAGAACACTAAAATCAAACACTTTCTCTGACACCACAAAGTCCCTCAAATGCCACAGTCTCATCCGGGGGGGAAAGATCCTTACTGCTGTTGACATCCCTTATTGAAATCCACACGTCACCTGAAAAGTTCAGATACAGCACAATAAATCACAAAAGAGCTCAGCTTTGCCCAAAGCGAACAGGAATTGCACCAGCGGTATTGCTTAAGCCTCCAAAATAAAATCCCACGTCACCAGTAATGTCTCAGGTTTAAAATCCATAATTCACAGAAGACTTCAGTTAAATCACCAATACATGAAGTTCAAACAAATGACAGAAACAAGTCCACACACCAACAGATGTCGCTTTTTTTTAACCAAACTAATTAAATACTAAAAAAACACTTCAAATATAAGAAAAACACCGAAATAATATTGTGCACACAGTTCCTCCAAACATACATCAAAACTTCTCCAGTCTGAGGCAGAGCTCTTTTCTCCACAGTATAACTGTGTACAACCGGAGCACATTTATCAATACATATTCAATCAGGAACTAAAACTGTGGGGCTAAAAACGATAAGCAATTCAAACTGACTATGAAAACAAGATTATAAAAGTGTAAAAAAAACCCATCCTAGAAAATACCATGAGCTTCTGTCTGGTTAGACGTTCCTGCACCACTCTGTCATCAGGTAAAATGCGCAGTACATAAATCTCTAAATGGGACGTAAATATGACCCATCAGTAAAATTTCTTTAGAATCCCATAAAATCGACAACCATCCAGCAGTTTCCCTGAACACCAGACCCCTCCTAACCAACTCGGACTCTGCAACTGGCCCAGAAGAACTAAATCTAAAGTGTGACCCCACCTGATGAAAGTCAATACCCAATAAATCTGAACGATCGGGTACCCTGGGGGGGGGGGGGGGTCCTCTGTACTCTTAATGGATGCTAGTCAACACTGGCTCCCCCAGTGCACCGTCAGCAACTCTCCTTCCTCCTGGTCACTCTTGCCACGTCCTGTCCATTGTCCTCCTGACCAGGAGATCTCCTCTTTGGCCAGCTGCAAGGCACCCATCATTTCCCTGTAGGATCAGGATGCAGGCAGGCACGAAAACGCTGGCATCCATTTCAGAGCCCCGTAGGTCCCCCTCTTCCTTGCATCTCAGAGACACATCAACACGCTTCCCCCAGGATGACGTGAAAGGGTCAAAAAGGTGCACAGTTATCACTCTTTGGTCCACAGTGGCCCAGTAAAGCAGGGGAACAGCATGGAGTGCAGCACATCCCACTCAACCCTAAACCCCTGAATAACTTCCCTCTGATGGCAGGGTGACATCAACGAAGGACAACAGCCAGTTCAGCTGGATGCAGATGAAGGAAGTCCCAGGAGTCTGAGGATGATTTTGCAAGCAAAGGGAACCAGCTAAAGAAACCCATCCACGTTATTCCAGTTCCTTCAGAAAAGAGAGGATGATGTTCTTCAATGTCTGCGTCTCCAAAGCCGTCATCCTTGCTGCCGTCCTGCTGAGAAGCTGTTGATGTCTTCTGAGAGACCCTAGACTGAACTATACACTTAAAGCTCTCAAAATTAAAACCTCAGGGATGCCTTACACGGACAGCATATAAACAACCCAAACCTCTGCACCTTAGGTTCGGCAGGCTACCCAAACAAATATAAAAACCTCATAGGAGACGGAACTTCTCCCCATGTGCAGACAGTGGTCAAACCACCCACAAGCACACTTTGGGTTCAGTTAAAACCTCCTGGAGCTCCACTCAGATCTCACATACTGTATATAAGTCCATCACTGACATTACATACATAACTGTGCACCTACATCTCACCATCTGGCAGGTAACAGGAAGTGGGTGGGAGTTTAGCCACTTAGCACCACATGCTGTTTTAACTGCATACAAGTAAAAAACTAATTTGAATAAACAGCAAGCACTGCAGCTCCAGCCTTGTTCACGAATCTTATGCTGAATAACTCTTAATCTCCAGAAAACATCATTCTTATTACGCGCAAAAATGCATACAGTAATTCCCTGTGATCTGAGTCTAATTTGTCCCTGAAAACACGTCCGATATCAAATATTTCCGATACCGAATGTTTATTTCCCATTAGTTTAAATGGGGAAAATAAATAAATAACGAGCTCCCAGGCCATCGGAAAACATCCGCTACAAAGTTTTTCCCTGACTTGCAGGATAAACGCTGTAAACACCAGTTACCTCTTTAGAAAATGCTTAATGTGGTGTTTATAGTGTGGTGAAGTGTGTACAATAGAGCACATTTCACACGTCAGCCGCTGCGTTACACACGGGAGATGAGAGGTTCACATCCCCACTTCAGTCTCATGATGAGTTGAATAAAGGGAATAAAGACATGTTTCACAGGGACTCGCCGTCACCTCTGTCTCACATAACAACCCGCATTTAAATAAATAGGTTCATTTACAAAAACTAAATTTGCAACAAACACAGTGACGTGGTGTGCTGAGACAAAGCGAAACAGGTGGAAACAGCTGATAACACCATGCAGCGCATCTGGCTTCCGAAAAATTTCCAACACAATAGAGTTTATTACAATACATACGGCACTGTTTTGGTACGGTACACCGTGCGCCACTCTACGATATTTACTTGTCATAAATTTTACATTCATGTTCATTTTTATTTTTTATCATCAACAAGCTTTGGATGGAAAATTGTTACAGCAAAAGTTTCTATTTGGATAATTAGCCACATTTAATGATTTTAAAGTGTCGTTAGAGCGAAATTTCGGACATAGAGACTTCGGATGCTGAGATCTGACTCTCGCCTTCATGATGCTCCTGTTAAACATGTTTGTTCTTCATGTGTAAACTTGCCTTCACACATGCTGCCATTTTGCAGGGCTGAGGACATGCTTCCCAGTCCCACGGCCGGTTGTACCGCCTGCCAAGGTGCCGCGCCGTGGTCGTATCCCCTGGGCGCCGAGGACCTGCTTGCATTCGACGGCAGTGCTGGCATCCTGGAGGCTGAATCCCTCTGATAATAATCGGGGCGTGAAGAAAGGGAGCGGAAAAATGACTTTGTGGTGAAATATTTTTTTAAGCATTTTAGTGCTTTTGGACCAGGGAGCTGCTGTAGTTCACAGCTGCAGATCGGGTGCAGCATTACCGCGACAAGCTGCTCTCTCCTTCTTTAGACATATTTTTAATCTTGACAGGAACAGATACCGATGCAGTCGCAGAGAGAAGACAATCGTCGGAGGCACCGCGGTATTACTGTGAAAGCACTCGGCGGCCGGTTACCGCTGACCAGGTTAAATGGAGGATTTACTGCACAATCGGGCCAGCAGGCGGCACAGTGGTTACAGCCGTCACCTTGCACTCTGAACGTCCTTTTCTTAAACTCCCACCTCCTGCCATAGTAAACGTGACCACGATCACTTGCCTGCAGTATAAATATGTATGTTACTGTATACTGTAAATGTGATTATATAACACTGTGCGTCACCTTAGTAGTCGCATCAACAAAGGTTCATAGGAATAATACTAGACCACATCACGCCGCGCAGCATTCGCACGGCAGCTGGTACAACAAAACACTCGGAAATAATTCATAGAAACGATGAAAATTCAAACACGTTCGAGGGTCTCCTGTACCCGTAGTCACACGGAGGGTCGGGCACCGGCGGCACAAGGGATCGGTCTCCGACACAACCCGCTTTGACAAACGTGTCCGTTTTACATGCCAAGATAAGAAAATTGTTTTAATTTGTACCCAATTTAATTATCCAGAGTCGGCGGGGCCGACCGCGTGTTTCCGAGATGGCGGCCCGGGTCCCGGTAATGAGATTAATCCAATCAATTAGAGCCCCGAGCACGACTGCCGCCCGCGTGGCGCGGCTCGGTCCCCCGGCCCATCGCTAGCGGCCTCCACGGCGCACTTAGGTTCAAGTCCTCCTTTAATTTTGGCAACAATTAACAGAGAGAATAAAAATCAAAGCCACCACTCATGCTAATTGCCCCCCACACACACGGTACGCAGCGCACTGTGACCGTTTCGCTATTTCTGTTGGTGCGGACCCGCTTCACCTCCGAGGCCTGGCGTCGTCCCAGCCTCTGCAGCCTCCGTTCGGGACGTGATCTCATTGTAATTTCAGCCGCCACCCCCTCCGACATCCCCCCTGACGGCGAGGATTGGCGCCTTAATAAGCGTAAGCTCGTTAAGCGGTTCGACAAATCCTCGGTGGTCTGCCACCCCCCAGCGCCAGCCGCCAGCCGCCAGCCGCCAGCCGTCGCTCCTTCTCACACGATAAGCCCCTAAGACTCAGTAATCAGATCCCCGGCCGGGCTGGAGGGGTTCGGTGCAAAGCTCTGCTTGGTCAGTGAGTTGTGTGACCGGCCTGCGGGTGGGGGAGCCTTCAGCAAGTTCGGGAACGGTGGCAGATCTCTGGAGTTTTCAGCTGTTGTCCTGCTACTGAAGGAGCAAAGGTCAAATCTCAACGCTTGCTGCAGTCCCCTCGATCGTGGTACTGAGCCAGAACTCATATGGTAAACATGACCCTACTGGTTAAAGATAGGTAAATCAGAGCACTCAGTACATACGATGTGCCACTGTGGTGGATTTTTTGCGTTGAGGACCACCTCACCACTACCTTAGGACAAGCTTCCACGCGTAGCGAGTGTATGGTAATGCATTTCCAATGTATACGATTGGATAGCGGTGGTATTTAAACAGCAGTGTTCTGGTTTGTAATATAAAACTATTCCTGCACCGGTGCAGGATAGAACAGCACATTCCGCCTTAATGCAGAACCAGCAACATTTTCCCCAAGCAAGGCAGCTTCCTCCTCCACGTACATGCGGCATATGATCAAAGACAGGTGTGACGCCGCTTAAAAATGCGAGGCATGCCGAGTCGGAACATTCGGACTGTGAAGAATGAGGCTCTCGTGTTGCTATGCTAACAGTTGGTATTGGAACCGTGTTGTAAAATCGTGATTGATTCCTTTAATTTTGCATTGCGCTCGGCTCAAAGAGTCCTGCCGACCGAGTGCGTGGAACGCTGGGAAATTCATGGATCGCCTTGCCGCGGTGACCTTCACTGTGACCCCGTGACTCTCGGGAACGCCGAGGGGGGCCAGGAGCACGGAGACAGACTGCGGCTGCAATGGTCTGGCGAGCAGCCGCCACCTTGTGATGAACGGGATCCGTCACACGCTGTCATCCGTTTCTATTTGCTGAGTCCCGCCGCGGCGGTTTGTGCCGTCGCTGCCGATGTTTCCCTCCCGGCCGCACGGGGGGGGCCGTTACTAACTGACAGCGGCTGGAGGAATGAATAAAGGTGAGCGATTGGATGGCGCGGGCTCCCTCGAGTGTCAGCCATATTTCATCCGGAAGCTCGGTTGACCCTGCGGGGGCGGCGGGGAGGGAGGGTGTCTCCGGCATCACTCCGATGCTCCCGTCCCTGTTGGATGGTTGTTAATCTGCTGCAGCCAATTACCGGCTCCTATTCTCCTTATCTATACATGTTAGGACACTTTTTGCGTATGTTAGTTATGATTTATCGTACTGGAGACACGAAGCAGATATGGCATCGGGACACGAGAGGATGCCGAGACAAGTCTGAACTGGTTTTTACTGTTGAACATTTATGAGCCGGAACATTTTTTCTCAAACACTTGGCGATGCAGGTCAAGCCATATCGAGCGGATGGCAGCAGATCTTAGCTGGTACCTCTGCGATGGAGGGACGGAGTGGGCGGGTGTAAGAGGGAGTGGTCTACAGAGGGACACATGCAATAAAATGACATTCACGTGGCTCCGAAATGCTCCTACAGCAGATGCGCTTTCAGCATCGAGCGCAGAGGACCGCCTCCTTTCTGCGCCTCGCCATCCTCCACATCGTAACCTCGCGATCGGCATCGGCGTCCACCATCTGTTAACGGATCGCAAACAAAGCACCGCATTGATCTCACCGCGGCGCTGGCCTCGCGCTCACGTCGCGCCAAGACAACCGAATCGCCCTGTCCGCAAAAGACGCGACGTGTAAAAATGAGGTGGGGCTGAAGGTTCGGGCGATTTAACACCCTGCCGTGCCAGGAGCGTACGATTCTAACAAGCTCACGCACGTACCCATTAATCAGGGATGGCTTACCGGCACAAGCCAGACAGCACATCCATTCCCATGATGCTTTCCTCCCCTGGGGTATGTGGGAAAGGGCAGGCCCGCAGTGAGGAGGGTGAGTTCCCACCTTGCTAGGAGTCCTCGGACCCTGCCCTCGAGGAGGGACTAGACCCTGCCTTCCAAAAGCGAGAGGACGAGAAATAGAGCCGCGAACCTCGAGGGCGGAGCCAAATACACCCGGAGTGGTCTGACCAGTCCGGCATCTCCTTCCAATGCAGTCCTATCCAAATATTTTTTTCGTTGCCTGAGGCCGGAGAAGAAATGTTCACCACAATTTTTGTTTAGTCTGTAAAGGTGTATCGAGCTCTTTTTTTCTGGCAAGAAACAGAGACAGAGCGAGAAAGGAGAGAGAGTGGGGTGGGGGTGGCAGCATGAGCAGATGGTGAGACGCTTTCCAGGTCTTTTCTGGTGAGTTCGAACTTCACGGCTCATATACCCACTTAATTCTGAGACAACAGGGAGGGGAAGAGCTCACGGGGATGGGAGAAGGGGTAGAAATCTTCATTAAAAAAATGTCCGCAGGAAAAAAGACACACGAGACTATTTTCTCACTGGCACAGGTTTGAAGTTCTTTCATTTTTATGATTAGTGGGAGAGCATCAGGTCAGTGGAGGCGCTGAACACCGGCTCACCTGAGATGACCTTCATCTCTGAACTTTCACCCTGTTCAGAATTCTCTCTTTTCAAAGGCTTTGAATATCAGCTTCTGATGAGGAAGTTTCTTTTTTTCCAGAAAAATGATAATTTATTGTAAATCAGACACGGTCTCTGCATCCCTTGTATTTATCATGTCAGCACTCATATGACAATCATGTCATAATATGATACAATGATAATAACATTCAGTAAAACAAGATGTGAAGTGAAGTATCTGTAATACACATCAGGTTTTATGTCTCACGTCCGGTGGGGGGGGGGGCAGTGATGTAACACCTGCTGGTGTCATCGTAGGTTCAAAACACTATGTTGCCAGCTGGATTCCAGGGTCCCCTTTTTTAGCACCCTTTGGTCCCTTAAACTAGATGTGTCATCATCGAAACCTCAGAGAACATGTGTTTGTTGGACCGATCATCGTTCTTCGCAGGTCAAAGGTTATTTGCGGCAGATTTGGACCGTCAAGCGCCATGCTGCTTCCCACCCCAGAGAGGTTATAGCATCATTCACTCGGGTTTTTTTTTTGCTTGGTTTTGTGCTTGTTGTTGCCTGAAGAGGGACCTCTGTAGGCCTTCAGCCAGTTCCGCCCATGGACCCACCAGTTCCAGCTATGGACTGTGCTGTCAGCTGGGGTCAGTTCTAACATCTCCAAGACAATGACAGGAGATGTGTTTTGGATTTTACACAACCTGAATGAAGCAGCCAGGGAGGCAACGTGCTGCGCAACCATTAATAACGCAGTGTGGTTGAGGGCTGATGGGAGCGGACATGAGAGAACATGGCAGAGGGTTGGCTGCAGAATGCTGGAGCACGACTGCCTAAGTTTTCTCCACGCAGACAGCAGAACCTCTTTGCTTTCTTCTCCGGCAGAGTACGATTCAGCTTGTTTTGGACGAAGTGTGAGCGAGTAGATAAAGTGCTTGCAAAAATATCCGTGTTCATAATAAAGGGGGGAGTCCAATCACAAAAATTCAAACCCTACTTGTGCACTGGTGGCAGAAGTGGGATTGGAACCTAACTCTCCATAGAAGGCATCTGCTAACTTCTCACACGCTGCTCTCTTTTGCTTCGCACCTCCACTGCCCCGTAGGGCTGTACCACACGACATCATTTGCACAGTGCAATGCAGCTTCAAATCCCATTTGGGGCTGTGCTATTGTACCTGTGCATAAAATCCTGTTTGAGACAAAAAAAATGTGCAGCCATAAATATGACGAAAGTCTGAAATCAGAGCAATCACACTGGATTAAAGTATGATTAAAAATAATGGCATATTTCAATATATTCCTGCTTGTTCAGTGGAAAATTTAATTTACCGTGCAGCAGATCAGACCGGAAGGCTTTTCAGACCAGTTAAAGACGACATTGAAACAAAACACGATAATGAAGTTTTCACACACTGAGCTGTTTTCAGGTTTTCCAATAATCGTCCCAACGTGCGCATCTCTGCATCCGTGATGGACAGACACAATTAGACTAAGGTTATGCAACATTGTGTTACCTATTTTATCACGTGCAGCTTAAAAGCGGCCTGTTTAATCACGCCGCAACTGGGCCGCGCGTCTTTTATAGCACTCAGCACATTACATGTCACAGCTACGACGCCCCCGCAGGGAGAGAGACCCGGGGGCTGTAATTTAGAGGATCGGAGATGGTTCTGGGCTTATCGACACGCACTGCGGAGACACGCCGGAAGTGGCCGAGCACGCAGGGGAAGACCTCGACACGCGATGTGAGGGCAAGTCGACGTCTTGCGGTTAAAATCGACTGTTTGCGCGGACGTCCGTACGACGAGCGGTTCAGCTGGGCAAGAACGAAGCTTTGAAAAGAGGTGTGCTGTTGTCCTTGCGATCTGCACCGTTGTCACGCTTGCCAATGGGGGGAAAAAAACACCAAACACGTCTTCGCTCAGGCAGGTAGTGCCGCTGAGACGATTCCCGGCTGAAGATCCTTGTGCAGTTAAATAAAGCGACTAATATCCATTCAAAGATGGTGTTTGATATAATGAAGATTGAGTTTTGATTCATTACGGAGCAGATTGTTCTGGAGCTATTAGATTTTTTTTTTACGGGCCATAAGGAGATATTTAATTGTTTCTGTGGAATGGAGCGTGGCACCATGGCAACACCGTGCTTTCATATCACATAGGACATCAAGAATACCGGAGCGGCAGTTTCCATTAAATGGGGGGCAAGAGATGGAAGCTTTGATTAAACGGGAGCCCCGTGATTGGTTCTTTGATTAAACAGGCGGTCCAATTATTGGACCACCTTTTAAAGTGGAGAAAAAGTGACGGGCTCTTCCAGTAAAAACCCTCCGGGTGACTGGTCCTCGGTCACACACCTGTCACACACCTTCTCCAAACCTCGACCGCCTGCCTGCGATGGCTACTGCAAACATCCAGGCAGTAAAGGAAGCAGCACTGAGCTCTCCAAGGGCTTCTGAGTCACTATAGGAAGAAAACACAACTTCCTCCTAACATAGGCTACCTAAGTATGCGAGACAGATTTCAAAGGATCATCTGATCAAAGTGCTTCAATCGATTATGTAACGTAATAAGAGAAATGAAATGTTGAGGAAGGTAATGTGATGATCTCCATTGTGTACAAAGCCCAGATTGTTCTGAGAGACTTCATTAGTCCAACAGAAACCCCTAACAGCAGCACGTGTCTTCTGGGAGAGGCTCATTAAAATACATGTGAGAAATTAGACTTATATTAGAAAGTAAGAGGCAAACTGTAGGCGTCTCAGTATCCACTGTAGAAATAAATGTTCTGAAATAGGTTTACTGTTTCAGTCCCATTGTCCCCGATTACTGTGGTCTGGTAACAAAGAATTCACTGTCCACAGTTTCCTGCACAGCAGCGTCTTTCCCGGAGCGGCTCATTTGGTGCCATCAGGTATCTGTTGGTCCAGAGGAACGTGGGGGTAACTTGCCTTGATCTTGGAGGACATGCTATGACTTTTTGTGTGTTGGTGTGCCTTGGGTTCACTTGGGGTAACTTGCTTTGAACTGGTTTGCCTTGGTTCACGTTGGGCTGACTATGGGGTGACCTGGGATAACTAGCTTTGATTCAGTGTGACTTTGTACGTCTTTCGATGACTTGGGACAACTTGCTGTCTTTGGGGTGACTTGGTGTGTTGAAGGAAAGAAAGGGTGGGGGTGTAGTATTCTGCTTGGGTTAAAGTTTAAACCTTAATAGTGTGTAGCTTATGTGCCCTTAACTCATCCGTATCTTCTTTGTTGACTATTAAGAGTCATTTGAGTTTTGTTGTTTGGTGTCTGTTAAGTAACACTCACGTGAAAACCAAATAAACATGCGTGGAAAGTCACTCACCACCTGTCCCCACCAGACACACGGTCAAACCTCAGCGTGTCGGGTTACCGGAGAGACCAGGTGGTGGGGGATTTAACACTCGGGTTCATTTACTTCAATCTTACTTCAGGAGCAGCTGAGAGTCCTGGCAGGGGCTGAGTGTGGCGAGGCTACAGAGTGACTTGCTTTGATTTATTATGAGTCGGTAAGATAATCTGACCCCACTGACCAACTGGACTTCCTTTGGCTGTTGAACATAACAAACCCCAGAAAGTCTGTGGCTACAGTGCGGTGTTGCACTTCAACAAAGTTATACACGTGAAATGTGTGGGTGTGCAGCTACTTATAGACTGATTCACATGATGACTGTATCGTTGAGACCCTCAGCGCTGGATCGACTTGTTAAGTCACAGCTGGCCGAAGGGAAGTGAGTAGCTGTAGTTAATAAGCACCTGAAAGTAGGAACAGGTGTTTCCATCTCCATGTCAGGACATGCAGTCAGATGCTCGGAGACAATTCCAGTGAAATATTTATTGGTGGCAGAGTGCAGTTCTTGTGATACACTGCCAAAGTGGAATTCGAGCAAAGCGGCACGGTAAACAGTGGCCCAATGTGAATACGATGCATTCTGGGATACCGTGTGGAAATCACTGCACAGCAGACCTGGTCACTGACCACTCAGATCAACTGACCTCTGAACCTCAAACAGCTCGACGTTGCTGATCTTTCTCTGATCCACCGATTCCAACCAAACGACCTTTTGTCCCCTGACCTCTCTGGTTGAAAGACCCGTCCAGTCCACTGATAGGACTCTTGTTCCCCACGTTTCCCAGGAGGTTGGAGCAGAACTCTTCCAAAGGCACCCTCTCCAGTTGCTCTAGGTGATACAAAACAGTGAGCAGCAGTTTGAGGAACTTCTGGACTGCAGAAACTGGGAAATTAGGAGTCCGGTGGCAGGAGGTGTTCTTGAAAGCGAGGGAAGAGGAGCCGAGAGAGAAGGACCTTGACCACAGATGCAATATTAAACACACGTGCATAATATCCAGCAGCCTCTTGACCCGAACGTACCTTCACTTTCCAACAACAGCAAAATTATACATTTATATATGAGCTCAGTGGGGAATTTGGGCTCACACTAGGGGCCAGACTTCAGTGATGTTTCTACAACGCTTGTTTGATCTTGGAACGAGGAAGTGGAACCATGCCAGGTGGCTGTACTGAAAGGAGATGAGTCAGGAGGGAGTGACAATGAGGTTTATAGAGAAGTAGAGCACGAGACAGGGGAAGAAGGAAGGCTGAGAGTGAGAAAGAAGGAGGGAACAAGAAAGAGTGAGGATCAAAGGAAAGGAAGGAAAGAGAGGGAGGGGAAGGACATGGAGGTGAAATGAAGGTTATCATCTACACAATGGGGGTGAAGTGAAAAGTGAACCGGACCTCAAAAGGGAAGACAGCAGATGTGGGGGTGGAGGTGGCAGATAGAGGACAGGAGACAGGACGAGGGATGGAAGCTGTGAACGGCAGAGAGGTGTGTGTGGGCGTGTGTGGGTGTGTGTCTCTGTGTGCTTTGAAGACAACGACCATCTGCCTGTTATGTCTCCCTTTGTTTTCTTACCCCTGAACACGACACCTCCATTTTCCACTAATTGCTTCAGAACTGCGCCGTCGCTGACGCGTCCTCAGCTGTCGCTAGAACAGAGAGGCTGTCGAGATGCAGGTGTGTGACAGCCCTGCAGGCGTATGGTTATGAAACGGGAATGCTATGTCCGAGCAGGCCCGTGAGGAGCCCGCAGGTGTGTGACGAACATACAGGTGTGGGACACTCAAACAGGTGTATGATGTTGCCAGGAGCTGAGGACCCCCTGCCTTGATGATGTGAGCAGCTCACCTGCTCCTCACCATCACTTGATTCAGCTTCACTGTTCCACACAGTGTTGTCCTCAGCAGTATAATCTGTCTCAGCTGCTACTGACGCTGTTTTTCCGCCGGCACTCGGACCCCCGCAAGTTTCCTTCTCTCGCTTTCCTCCCGGTTGGGCTTTTTTTTTTTTTTTTTCCTCTCCTCAGCTGCTGGCAGGTTTGCTGTTTTGCACTTATATCCTGTATAGTTGTTCTCACTAACACTTCACCTTTATCTGCAGCTTCACCATGTACTTATTTTCTGTTCCGTGGCCCTAATCTGCTGTTCGGCCCTGTGTGAGAAGAAGCCTCTGTAAAAACAAGTTGAGTTGAATGATGTTTGAACTGGTTTGTTATAAACAAACGCCTGTGTGATGTTCTGACAGGTATACTATAAAGGTGCGTGACATTATGACATTATGTGATATTCAGACAGGTGTACTGTATACATACAGGTGTGTGACTGACAGACGTCAGTCCAGAGTCCTGGACTATAGTCCAGTAGGTGTGTTACAAACATAGATTTATGGAACATTCTGACAGCCATGTGACTCTTAATGCTCTTAAAGGTGTGTTACAAGCAGGCGTGTGAGGATCAGACAGGTGTGTTACAAACACGCAGGCGTGTGAGGATCAGACAGGTGTGTTACAAACACGCAGGCGTGTGAGGATCAGGTGTGCGACACCTGTCTGAGGGTCAGTATGGATGCACTGCTCAATAATTCTTGTTTCACATGCTTCCTCACCCCGCTGAGTTTTACTATCAACCGATCAACTTATTTCCAGCAATATGTACAAATATGAAAATAATTCACATTTTATTACATGAGCCAATGGTTTAAGTGCCGGCAGACTAATGTGACTTGTTTATTAAGAAGCAAACGTGTATAAACGGAAATTAAAATGACGTTCAGAGTCAACAGAAGGCAGCGAATCTCCGCAATGCGTTTTATTTTACATAACAGAGGAAATAAGTTACTTCTTGGATCTCGGCTGCGGTTATTATTCACGCTGCTTCTGTCAGACCATAAAATTATGCTGTCGTTGAATTTAATTTGTACTCAGCAGGGTTAATTAAGTTTATTCTGCTAAGTGATGATAAAAAGTGCACGTTTGAATTACAATGAACTGCAATGGATCAAAATGGAAAAAACGGTCATCTTGTGAGACAATAAGAGCAATTAATCGGAATTATTTTAAGCAAAACATCAGGTGCGTTTTATAGACCCTTCTCGCATAACACGTTTCTTATCCCAGCATATATTCTTTTAATGGCACCAAGTACCACGATGAGCCAAATATGGATTTCCCTGACATTATGAAACTGACTCAATTGCATTTTATAATCTGCACACATATGGGGTGTTGATAAAGTAAAGAACATTGGAAAATAATCCCAGAGGCCTCCTCCTCGGGGCCGTCCTGGCACACGAATAAACACGGAATTTATTTAACTTGTAAAACATCCAGGAAATCAGTGCCGCACAAAGCTAAGCAGAATTTATTTATCTATCAATTTATTTATGTACTTATTAATTCATTCGCCGCGCAATATTCATATGTTTGTGTGTCTGCATGCACGAGGATACTGAATATTAAGGAAATTCCCGCATCGGTTTTTACTCCACGTCTCACTTCCACGTGCAGCACCAGCCCTGGCAGACGGAACCGTGTCTGGACTCTTCCGCTCGTCCCGCAAACTGACGCCTTTCCGGAGTGTTCCGGCGGCCCTGTTGCCCAGCCTCAAACCGGGGACCCTGAAGCCCCGCTGTCCCCTGGCGCAAGGCGGCACTGTGCTCAGAGCTGCTGTCTTGCCGTACGGTCCTGGGTTCAAAACCCACCTCGAAGACGGTACCTACCGCGGGTCAACAGAGTAAAATTTACTGATGTCATTAGTCTGGTGTGTGAAGCTCAGAGTATAACTGCAGAAAAGCACCAGCACAAGTATAGAGAGTTTAGACAAGCAGGTAATGATCAAACAAAAAAGTAAGTGAACTAATAACCGAGCCAATATCCGACCGAACAAACAGGCACTTGAGGGCGGCTGCCAACAGCCCGGCATTCCGGTATGTTCCAGTCCGGTGCGCTTGCATGCAGGACCGTGGTGGGGGTGACATCACCTCCCTGGAGCGAAGCCAAGTGTTGCGCTAATTCCCTTAGCCGGGCACTTAGTGAGCTAATGGCGTCCTCTTCCGAAAGCCCCCGAATGCGGGTTCAGTCCCCGGTCAGCTGCTATCTTGTTGCCGTGAGACTCGGGCGCCCGCCCTGCGCTCGTGGCTGTGGGGCAAGTGGTGTTGCTACGGTGACCACGAAGAGAGAGGTCCAGAGGACCAGGATGGGACGAAAGAATTGGCTGTGGCGGCAAGTCGAAGCTCAGGTATGACTGGTTCCCCAGGTCAGGCTTCTCAGCCTTTAGCTTAGCATGATGGCGTCACTTCCTGCGCGGTGTTACTGGGTGCAGGAAGCGAGAGTTCAACTGGTTAAACTTGCCACTTCACATTAAAGTCAAGTAAAAATAGCAGCGAAAAGGCAGCAACGGGGGCCCGCGGCGACGCGGCGACGTGCTTCTGTTTCGCTTCCCGCCTCATATCTCTACTCAGTGGATGTGCTACGGCGCCATGATGTGCGTCCCGTCTGAGTTGTGCAGAAACCTGGGTTCTCTATCTCAGCAAATCAAACCTGGGGAAAGGTTTTGTTGACCCCCCGTGCTCAGTGTAGTTAAGGCACCTACATGCAGACCATTTCTCGGTACGGGAAGAGGAAGAACAACAAACACTGTGTGTTGCACACGTTATACAAATGCAGATCATTCTGCCAAAGCTATACCTCATTTTCAGTGTGGAGCTCCTAACATGCTGGAAAAATATCAGTCTGTTTTTCACTTGTCAATTATAAATGTTTGCCTGAGATGAAAATTTGTTTCATGTATATTTGATAGGTCTGGTGAACCTTCCCTCGCATTAAAGGCTCTGGCCACCTGAGGAGCTGCAGTGTGGGGTGCGTGAAGGTGGTGGAGGGTTCAAGGCCACATCACACATTCAGGACCCAACCTGAGCAGGCGGGAGAGACTTTATCCGCTCCAAAGGGAGAGCGATTTTGGGAGGTATCGCTGGCATTTTGTGGCTGCTCGTTCCTGGCCCGTTTGCAGTGAGTGTTCACTGACCTCCTCTGCGACTAAATGGTTAAAGTATAGAGAGTTTAACAACCCAGGAAAGCGGTTAAAAATACTCCCGTAGGCATGTTGATGTGTGCGTCCATGTTTTGGGGGGTCAGTGTGGTCTGGCTTTTTGTGGTCCAGGTGTAGAAAGACGAGTATCTTCTGTAGAAAAATGAACTCTTCTGGTCTAATATGTTCATACAGTCATAGTCAGAACTGTCGGTTTGAGGCTCACATAAATATAGGGAACTTAGGAAACGGAGGATGAATGAAAAGTCAAAAATAACATTAATATAAGCACGCGTCTTTCCAGTGATACACCCTGAGCGCTCTGCTTATTTCACACTGGTTACTCTGCAGCCCATTAGAAATGCATCCCAATGGACAGACTGCGGATGGAGGCTGAATGAAGGTTTGGTAAGTGGCAAGCTGGAGACCTTGCAGAGACTTTCCAAACTGGAAATTCTCACGTCAAAAATATTGCGTCTCTTCTCTAAAGGTCACACTAAATTATGAAAACTTCTGAGCTGCATGAATCTTCCATCGAGGTTGAGTGATGCCGGATAGAAAAGAGGTGGAGATATTTTTAAACGAATGTCTATTTTACCTGCCCCCCTTCAAGATTCAAGTCTGTCTGTCTCAGATCTCAGATGTTTAGTTTAGCTGCTCTCTCAGCTGACCGCAAGCCACCTTTCAGAGTTCGAACAAGAAAATTCAGGAAATCGCCGTAACAGTCGGGGTCGGTCAGCTGTCGCTGTTGTTGTTGTTATTAGGCTGATCTTGACTCTTTACATCATCTAGAGTTTCTGTTCTCATCTTGTGTCCTTAGTTTTGAAAGAGCTGCTATCTATTTGTCGCTCCTATCAAGTCCATCTGCGTGGTTTCCATTCATCCTCAACATTTTTCCTCCAACTTTTCTAAGCATTACTGTCTTTTGCAGGAAATCCAATCTCCTCGTGGTGTCCAGAGTGAGATGACTTCACCAGAAGCAAAAATGAAAAACAGAAACCAGTCAAAATTGCAGAGAGCCTCTACTTGTCGTAGCTGCTCATGGTTTCCTCGACTTTTGTCCCGAGCGATCGCACGACCACCACGTGAGGACAAATGGAGGTCTCCCTTAAGAGCGTCACTCAGCGCACGGCTGCTTTATAGGAAATAAACTTGAATGCTGTTGCATAATTTTGCAAATCCGAACGATGGAATAGAGTAATAAACCCAAATGTATCACATGTCTCATATGTTTGCATATTTTTATGTGTTTCCAAGGAGGACAAATTTGCTCATTTTTCTGTGTACAAGCAGGTATAAAGCCATTAAGCGTGAACTGAATGTGCGATATTGTCTCCAAACAAGTGCTTCTACTTCAGTTTTGCTTGTCTGCTGCCTCGCTCCCTTTATCTTCATATCTCGTCCCGAAAATTTCAGCTCGGTCGCAGTGCCTCAGCCAGCATATTATATTTGCATAACCATTTTGTCAAAACATAAAAATATACAGCCTTTCTCCGGCTCCCAGTTCAGTTCAAATACCGAGATAAACAGTTTTTGCCGAAAGCAACGTATACGCATTGTATAAAAATGTATTTGCCTCAAAGCGCCTTGTCGTTCCCCCCCAAAGCGTTTGACAAGTGTGAAGGCGTTTGACTTCCCGAAGCATCATTTCGAGCCGAGGAAAATCCGGCCTCCTAATTGGATTAAGTCTCGGTGGAAACGCTTTTGTGCGCGCGCGCCGGCGTCACGCAACCCACGGTGCCGGCAACGGGGGTGAAGTGGCCGGCCTGTGCTCTGTATCCCACTTCTGCCACCTGTCGTCACCCGTGCGGCAGCTGAAAGCGGAGCCGAGCAGACCCGGCACCCGGTCACTCGCCGTCCGCTTCTCTCCCAGCCGAGAAGAGCTGGACGCGCCGCGTCGGCCGGCCCTGCAATTGCACGTCTGAGAGCTGGTCGGACGCGGACGTATCAATCATCGAGTTGGCCCATTGATTTCTGTTCACTCCATTATCCCGCTGTCAGGTAAACAGCAGGGTTTCCTGGACCCGGCGCCTCCGCTAATAATGTCTTTTGGCCTCTCGATGAGTCGCTCCGCTCTCGCAGGCTGTCGGCTGGCAAAGTAGGACACGTTTCGCATCGCTTCTGAGAACGTCTCTGCGCCGCAATCTTCACTGCTCCCCGTGGCCATTAATTTATTAGCACGTACGACCGAAAAAGCAACAAAAGACAAATAACGCCGCTATTGCCGCTAATGACAGCGTTGCTAACAATAACACTAATAAATTCAAAGGCCTACGCTGAAAAACGCTGTTGTTCACACAATCGCAAGGAATTATTCACACTCTCAGCCTTCGACGTAGAAGCACGACTGGGGCCGAAGCGTGTCAGGAGCTCATTTTGTCGGCAACCCCAGAGACACGTTTACTGCCAAACAGGAAAGGTGAATAATACCTTCTTTTACTTATTTACAAGATGTGGAATCCTAAAAAATGACCAAATTATACTTTGTGCGGCTTCCATTTAACCATTTTATTCCTTCTAAACTACGCTGAAAAAAAAAAACGTAGGTTATTTGTAAACATTAACTTAGGTTCTGGGGGGTTGCTGTCGGTTGATAAACGCATGAAGTGTTTCGCCTTGTTGTTACTCACCAGGTCACATAAACAGCAGAAGCCAGCTGTAAACACCGAGGAATCACGGTGGTCTCACTGCTATTCTGCTTAGCTGCCCTTTCCTCACATCCATTAGCTCAAAAGCTAAAAGACAAACTTTGCTCCACTAAGGAACAAAATTTTAGATGTTAGATAACAGTCCAAGACCACTGCAGAGCCAGAGTGATTTACTGCTTGAGGAAACCAGAAGACATCTCTGCTATTTTATCTGTCAGGGACGTATTAAGACCCTCTGAGAAATGAGCCACAACAGCCATTCCCATTCGGAGACACCGAAACGCAGACAAGAGCCAAAAAAATGGCTTTGTCACTTCACATTACGCACAACGTACCGCTGCGCTTCATAGTCGCGAAAGTTTTGTCTCAAGTCAGGAAACGCTGGCAAAAACCGACGAGTTCACGTCAGCGCAGATGAAAGATGCAAACGTTGACCACGAGTGGTGAGGCTGTCTGACTCGGGGGGTTCCTGCAGTCATGCACGCTAATCCGGGACCACACCGAATCCCACGCAGCCGCCAAATAACCAAAATATGTTATAATACACAGTAGGCAGAGATATGAGTGGCTGTAGGGTATGGATGCTGAAGAGCTTCTGACCTTCCGATGCCCTTAAAACTACTCTTTCACACCCAACATGCTGTTTAAAACATGGAGGAGCTTTGCATTATTTTTAAACGTTATTTCACGTTGTTTATTTGGGACAAACATTTCTGGTTCTGAGCAGAACCAAACACAGGAACAAACCTGCAGACTTAGGAACGCTTTCAAATACACGACTGGGTCACAGGAGACCCGATACTGGAATGACCAAGCAGTGAAATGTAGTATTGTGACTATTTGTTTAATCTATTGTACAGAATTTTCCAAAAAAGTAAAAAAAAATCATACAAGTGGGGCAAAAACTGGTTCAACATTTCAATATGTGATTTAGTTGTATAAAACTTAACGGCAAAAATATTTTACGATACATGCGGATTTAGCAAGGAAGCAAACGCTGTGTCTTCCAACATGATCATCTGTAAATTTTTCCCTTCAGTGGGTAATTTTCTTATTTTTTTCACGGGAGATGACAGAATGATTTGAACATGTGCTGGAAAGAGCGGTCAGACGTGCAGAGCCCATCCGTGATGTAAACCCTACACATCAAAACGGGATGGATGGTCAGGGGCTAAATGGTGGTCTTCAGGTCCTTCAAATCAACCTTAAGGGAAAGACTGCATGTCCTCAGGTTTCCTGCATGTACCATCATCTGTGGTCCAGCCTCTTCAGGATCTTGTCCATCTGTGGCTGGGGGTTATAAGCAGTTGCGAAAAATGAAAATGCAATGACACGTGAACAAAACCTGTGCACACATCTATGATGCTGGGATAAGTGCACTGTTCTGAACCGAAAGGTCTGTTCTTGCTGTGGCTACAATTAAACCATTTTCACAAATCATATTAAATTGCTTTATGAAATATTTTTGTGTATGAAAGTTTAATTTCCTTGGGAACATCTGTCAAATGCTTTGTGTGTGTTACGCCGAATACAGTCGCGGCTAATTATTTGGCTCGTGCTTCTTTTTTCTCGACTTGCACTGGGTGCCGTGCTCAGTGGTGTTTCAGCAGGAGACCAGGCTGAAACCTTGGCGCTTTAATTGGTTTAATTACGTTTAATTGACGAATAGATCCTGCAGCCCTTTTAGAAATTTTTCCTGAGCATTTTTGTCCGAGTTCCAATTGGAGATGTCATGATGAAGGCAGTTGGGTAATTCCTCAATTAAGGAGCCCCCAGAAGGCTTTCCGACTGCATGTGTGAGCTATTATCGGGAAGACCTTCCCCGCTTCCCCGGAACTTCAGTTCAAGGCACCTTTGGAGCTGCACTTTTCCTTGCATCTCGGTCTTTCGGCTCGATCAAAGTGCAGGAGGTCTGGAGGTTTTAGCTAAGGGCAGAGTTGGACCAAATGCGTGTGAGCGGGGGGTTTGATGGCTGCATGTATGCGGGGGAAGCGCTGTCTCCTGGTTGGGTTTTATTTGGATTGGGTGGGCCCTGGAGCCTAAAAAGCAGGGATTCGGGACACTTGACGGCCATCCCTGCTGGATAAAAGTGAGTTTTTGTTTCTAGTTGTTTTGTTAGGTACCTCACTTCTCCTGAGGTTGTCTGCAGCCCGATTCCTGAGGACGACGATGCCAGGGACGCAGGTCACTGTTAAGAATACTCTTTGCTTCCGGTGGAGGAACAGGGAAGAAGACGGCATCTTTCTTTTCCATAGGATGTCGCTCTGGGCTTCACCATCGAGCAAGTGGTCTGCTTATAGTGAAATGGACCGTTGCTGGTCTTAGTTGGCCGATCGGTACTACGGGACGATTTTGAACATAGCTGTCCATGGAGCCGTTGTGGAACAACGACAAGACGGTTCACATCTTTGACCCCGGTTGTGGAAATTTTTCTGGGAGGAATTTTTATGTCATGGGAAGTCATCTGGAGCTGTGGGATGAGCTCAGCTTCTAGAATGGGTAGAGGCAGTTCAGGTATGTATCCACTCTGTCCCTGCAGGGACTTGAGGACTTTTGCTACTACCCTAGACCAGCCACCCCGGCAAGAAATGTGTAGGTCCTCACTGCTGTGCCAGGCGTGGAGGATACGGCCACGGTGCCCCCAGAAGAAGGGTCCCAGTGCCAGCACGGAGCCAAGGAATCCAATGTCGGTGGCAGACGGTGGCACTGAGGGACACCCCTCCAAAAAGCTGAGATGATCACTCCACCTGGACCATGGCTGATTTTTGATTTATCCAGGACACGTGGGAGGCCCACCTGTGAGGTGAGGAGGAGGAGGAGTAGTAACGCTTGGAAAATTAGCTTTGTAGCGTATTCTACTTTCATTTAAACTGTCTTATTGCTTCATGTTTTAATAATAATTTAGAATTAAGGGGCTTTTTAATGTAGTCAGCGTTTTTGTCACCTGTGTCCGTTGATGAACGACTTCGACTTGTCAAAATGAAGTTGGTTGTAAATCTGAAGCCTTCAGTGAATTTGACGTTATTTGAAAAGCCGACGATTCGATAGTCTGACTTGCATACTGAGTTCTTGTTGGCATTAAGCAAAAAAGATGAATTGGTTTTAATGTTTTGGTGTTTGTTTTGAAGGATGATTTTAAAACAAAGATGACTTTAAATTTGGAAAATGAATGTGTCTCAGTGCGGTTTGTGGTTTAATTTTGTGTCTTTTTGTAGTTTGTTGTGTTTTATGCATTCATGGTGCTTCCTTTCTGCTATTTTGTCTTGATGTTGTGATCAGATATCATTCTGGCATCTGTCCGATGCGTATCTCGAGTATGATGAATCGCATTTGAAATTCTGCACAATTCGTGCATTCTGTGCTGGTGACAGTGATGGTGATGAGGAAGTTTTATGAAAACTGTTGTAAATTGGGATAATTTTTTGTTCCGTGACCAAAGTACGAGACCTGTGTGTTTGCGAGACTTTGTTCTGCCAGGTGAATTGGTTGATTTTGGCAATTTGAAGGGGCTTTTAGGATACCTATTTGGTATGTAAATGATGTGCCCTGCGGAGGTTGTCAAAAACATGGCGTCCACATGCTCTTTCCACAGGACACCTCATCAGAAGAGGAGATGCCTGGTAGATCTGTTTCTCCGCCATCCCCCCGCGGCCCATGTCGCGCTCCACCGTGAAGCACTCGGGTTTCTGCGTTTGATCTCCCCCTGCGGGGGCTGCGAAGGACGAGTCGCACATGAGGACTGTAGGTCTTTTCAGCACAAGGGAAGAGTAACGGTTTCTTCAGAGACTCATAGAAGTGCTGAGGAGCAGACACCAGCAGGGGGTCCATATTGTGGCAGGTGGGGGCCTTTGCTACAGCTGGACTGATTTACATACTAAGGAGTGATGCCTGTGCCTGCGGTTGGATGGGTGGTAACCAGCAAAGCAAAGACGAGAAAGACAAAGTTGAGGGCCGCACCGCACAAGGACCAAACACGTTTTGCTCCATCTGCAAAGCGGCTGGGCCAGGGGCCGTTCCTCAGAACTCCACGATGGTGCTAGTGAAGAAGAAGGGAGATGTTCTCTTGGGAAAAGGGAAAAACTCATGGTTCCAAGGGCTACTTTCCACCCTTCTCATGTGGAAATTTTGCATGGAGTTACGTCTAGTGTCCACGTCCATAAACCACTTGGCCAGCCATGCTGCAAGAGGCATTCCTGTTTTTACGGTTCAGTATTTTCTGCAAATTAGAGGCCCCTCTAACTGTGATCCGCAGTGCCCCCCAGGGGGGCAGAGAGAGCCTCCAGAACACGCTATAAGTCTGTGCGACTCAAAGAAAATCACACAGTACATAGATATTTCCTCTCCTTTCAGGACACATAAATAATGGTGGCTCCCTGGGACGATGGGGCACTGGGACGTGTGGCGATAAATCATTCCAGTTTATTATATAGATAATTTTTAAAAAAATCATGTTGACAAAAGAAGAAAGAAAATCTATTTTAATAAAACAGCATAATAGGACAAATTAAGGTGATGAAATGGATTTGAGGGGTACAAAACAGCAACGGAACGATGGCATAATGTTGGAAGACGGATAATGTTCTTCACCAGATCTGCTATTTATGATAAATATTTTCATTTTATCATGTTTAAATTACTAGGTTTATTTGTCTGTCTGTCCATCCATCCATCTATCCACCCATCCATCCATCCATCCATCATCAGCCTGGCAGTCCAGATCCTATCTTGGACCAGACAGACATGGACCTGGACTAGAACCCACAGCCGGGATGCGGCGTGATTTTAAGTTTCATTAGCATAAGAGTTTTATACAAGTAAATCGCTTCACATATCATAAATTAACTGATTCTTTAACAAATGTGCCCCATGTTCCTAATTTTTGAATATCGTGATGCACTGGACTGTGTGGTCATTCCAACATCCGGTCATGTGAGGCCTGGTCATCTGCATTTACCATGTGTGAGGTAACCTGTTCTTCACGAGTGGCTCTAAACTGCAACATGTCACTGTGTGTGTGTGTGTGTGTGTGTGTGTTTGCAGGTGCTGATATTCACTTATTAACGCAAATATATCTGCATTTACGGCTTTAGGTCAATGTTCATATGATTACCTGCATGCATCCAAAATATAAATAATATACATGTACAAATCTATGTTTGCATACATTATTGATGCATTATGTATATTTAATGGATATGCTAACTGAAAATATATAATATTAAATATGTATTCATTAGCAGAGATTCATTTTTAAAGCACTTCTGAATTCCCTGAGGCCAGTGTCAGCATTGGGGAGGTCTGAGGTCTGCTCTTCCAGAAGGATGGCTGGGTGGAGTACCGCGGTACAGAACGGTGTGCTGTCAACTCCCCCCATCACGAGGGGTGGGGTGGGGTCGCTTTTTCTGTTCGAGGAGGCATTCTGGGAAGGTACAGTAGAGCCCGAAATGGCACACAAGTTTAGCTTCACCCCTTGGTTTTGCACAGGTACCAGAACGGCACCCTTCCAGAGGTCCGGCATCCACTTGTTCCTAACCGAACAGTACCAGGGCAGTTCTTTCCCAAGGTTTACTTTTAATTCATCCAAGGTGGCCCACAGTGTGAGGATCACACACTAAGCAGCTTACAGTGGTTTTCCCATTTCTACTGCAGGGTAACTTTTACCATGTTGGTTCAAGGTGACTGCAGCAGGAGGTGGGACTGAACAGGACACTTCCGGTTACAAGGCGACGTCTTTAACCGCTGCAGGACCGGCTGGCAGTGGCACCCCGGGCAGATGGGGTTTCAACCCACCGGCCGCACTGAACAAACACCCGTCCCTCCTATTTCAGCTAAGCGAGGGGCCGGCGGAAGGCTGCGGAGCTGCACGAGGGTCACGTCCCAAAAATAGGGGGTCGCGTAACAACGCGGCAAACGCTGCCTTGGCTGCCGAGTCCGGGAGCGGAAGTGGAACGTTTCCCCTGAGCGGGGAGCCCCCTCACGGGTCTGAAAGGTTACACCCGCCGTGTTGGGTCATAACTGTATCGCATTAAATTACAGATAAAGATGTCTGGATGATATGTGGAAAATGGGAGCCATTTGCAGTTGTGATTAATTTCAGATCGTTCCCGATACGCTGCACAGTTATTGCAAGTAGGGAATTTGTTTATCTGATTCCTCGGCAAATGGAGGGGTCAGAGATACAGTTATGCAGAAATATTTTATTACTAAGCCTCGTTTATCTGACGCCTTTGTTCCAGCCAAATTAAAGTGTTCGATGGTCGAATTTACAGTTATTGGCCCGTTTTTACTGTTTCGGTGCTGGGTAGTTCGCCGCCTTCGTCGAGGGTCCTGCAGCAGGATCGTGAGGAAGGTCTTGCAGGGATTGTGAGTGGCTCTAGCCAGTGCGCCACCTGCTGGCGGCATCTGCTCCCAACACGCAGGTTACAAATGTGGAAAGGTTTCCAGCTGAGTGTGGAAAGAAGTGTGTGACGTGGAAGAAGTGAGGAACGAAGAGTTAGGAAGAAGTGGAAGAATTTGTATGGAGGGAGGCTGCCACGCCCTTTCAGACCACTCATCTCTCCGGCAGAGTCATCCCCAGAGCTCCTCACAGATAGATGACAGGACAGCGGGTGGCGGTGGTAACCGTTAAGGAGATGATGGGAAGACCAGGCAGGAGGCACGGCTCTGAAATACAGCGAGTGCCTTAGATTTTTGATCGTGACTTCATCCAGAGAGTTGTTACTGTCATCTTCATGAACTGAACGGGGTTTTAAAAAATAAATTAATAGACCAGTTCAAGAGCCTCCTCCTGTCTTTTATGCTCTGATAAGAGAACTCGAAGCAAAGGCATTTACCATCGTTCCATGTTCGTAGAGATTTGTTGTAGTTTCAAATACGACTGAGGGAGCAGGCCTGAGATCTGGGCTCCGAAGAAGAACAAAGAGCTCTGCTTCTACTGTACTACTGTGCTAGCTCCTCTTCTGCGATTCTTTGTCTGTTCTCAGCCTTCTTCTCCTGTATTTTTCTCCACTTCCTCTTCCTCTGCTCTGCTTCTACTCTTCACCTGCCACTCTTCCTCTATCCTTCATCACGTCATCGCTCACACAGTCACATCCAACCCTTCGTGATCTCATGGATCTTAGCACACCAGATCCCTCTGTCGTCTAATATCTCTGTGAGTTCTCTCAAATTCTTGTCCCTACCATTCATCCACCCCTTCTCTACATCTACTGTACTACCATGCTATCATCTGCTCTGCTGCTCTACCTCTATTGTTTATCTTATCTTACATTCTTCCTCTACTGTCCGCCTGCTCTTCTGCTACACTACCTCTGCTCTTCATCTCATTCTTCTATACTTGCCCTCTGTTCACCTTCTATTTGTCCACAGTTCTTCTTTCCTTCTACTGTTAATCTGTTCTTTCTCTACTTACATCCTGTTTTCCTTTTGTTAAATATATGAGTAATGGAAACATATGTGGTTCAAACTGCCCCTCCAAGTTGGGTATGTCCTTAGAGCTTTGCTCTTGGAGTAACTCTGTGTCTTTTCTTCAACAGAATGATACCAAGAACGATGTTTCTGGTGGAAATGTTGTAGTGCTGATGTGTCTGATGGAGATGTATACTGTCGAGTATACTCTGTATACTCTGAGACTGTGGAGAAGCGACGGATAGGAAAGCATCTTATTAAGAAGTGTATAATGAAGATGTGTCTAATAGAAAGTCATCTGCTGGTGATGTTTCTGAGGGAGGTGTGTTTCATCCACATACTTCTGCTGGAGCTTTATGCAAAGAAAAAATGACTGATAGAGAAGCATCACGTTTAAGATGCTTTTGATTGAGATTCATCTGACGAAGATTCCTCTGATGGAGATGTTTCTGGAGATGGAGGACGGCGATGAAAGAGATCCTTCCGGTGAAGCCGAGTCTGATGTTTGTGTCTTTCAAATGTAAATCCTTTAGTTCGCAGTTCTATCCAAACCGCAGATTTCTGATGTGAACACTAAAGGAGTGAAGGTGTCTCTCTTCTCCAAGCCTTGGTTTCTCCACAACAGACTGGTCAGAGGCAGTCCCTCGTGGTGTCCAGTTTGCTGCCCCGGGAGACGCCTTGGGTGGGTGTGGCACGGGGGCTGATTTTCAGAGATTTGGAAGTACATTCTCCTTGAAGTTGACATCAAACGGCAACCCTCTTTGAAGTGACGTGATCAAAACCAAGCCGGGGGCCCTCCTTAGTTTAATATAACAGCAGCACTTTGAGCCTATAGACCCGCCAACGTTAACAAACCGCAATTTTAAGCAACCGTTTCATTCATAATGCAATAAAAGAACAGAGGGATAAATAGAATTAAGATTTGGTGTCGGGTTCAGAGCCGTGGACCTACCCAGCACTCCTAGCTGCGCCGATGGGGAACATTATGAGAAAAATGACTTTAGCAGTCAGATTAGTTCAGTGACTTGGGTTTTATGCATTAATATAAATGATTTAGGTGGAAAGCAGTGAAAAGGCAGTCACACTGTGGCTGTGGGAGCCAGTGGTTCAGGTCACGTGACGTGACCATTTGGCCGCCTTGATCCTTTTTAGTGTCGCAATGAGGGGGGGGGGGGGGGNGGGGGGGGGGGGGGGGGGGGGGGGGGGGGGGGGGGGGGGGGGGGGGGGGGGGGGGGGGGGGGGGGGGCATGTTTCAACAGCGGCAACATCACGCCCACCAACGCTCTCCAACCCACCAAAGGTGCAAATCCCCCGACTACACAACTACGCAAATGCAACAGCAGTGCATTATGGGAGAACCACGGTTCCTCCTGCTGTTGACAATATAGAAAAAACAGCAGAAGAAAATCTGTCCTAATTTGTTTGCTGACGTCTCTTTTTTGCACATCAATAACATTCATTGGATTAGATGTTAAGTATGGTTGTTACTGCACATAATTTTGGAGCAGTTTATTGGAGAACGGGGGGACCAAAGAAAGGAGCTGCCCGGGTGCCAAAGGTACCCCCCTGGGCCTGCTTAAGAGGTCATTATCATTTCGCTCTACACAGGACCGGAGCCTAAAGTACCAGAGAATGAAAAACAGTAGAAAACAGAAGTGATGTCACGGAGGGGCGGAGTCATCACTCACGTGTCATCAGCCTGATGGTTGGACAGAAGAAATGAGCAGATGCATGTGGACCGAAACCAGGTGACCGTGGTTGGGACTCGGGTCCTGGAAGACCGAGCCTGGAAGATCGGGCAAAGCCGGGCAGCTGCACAGAAGGACCATATTCCATTAATAAAATGAAAAAATAAATTGAACCTTGTTTAACAATAAGGAAACAGGTTTATTAGAACATTGAGGATCTGCTGCCTTCTACTTTACGACTTTGAAATGCTGCTCCTTTGTGACAAACTGTCTCTCTATTCTGTGGATAAATTTGTGCTCTTTTATTGGAGTTGAAATTTAATGTGACTATGACACATATTTGATGATATGGATTCTATTTGTGGGTGTTTTGAGAACCTTTGAGCATTTTATGGTGAATTTTACGAACAAAGCGTGAGATCCGAAGGTTACTGTCCGGTCAGAGGCGCTGTACGTGCTTTAAACGTGTTGTTTCTTGTTGTTGAGATGTTTTGTTTTATTGGAGGAGCGTTTTAATATGATACTGGAGCGTGGCATAGGGGGAAAAGAACGAAATGCTTGTATACAAACGGGAGAAAACGGCTGCGTGGTTCGGGTGCAAAACTTCAGTTTGTTGCTTCTGGGAACCATTCGTAAATCAAAACGGTGGCTCGGAACAAGACGGATTTTCATAAATCAAGACCAGAAATCATGACTGCGACCCATTTTGTTTATGAAATTCAAATTTTCTAGAAGCCTGGCTGAAGAGGGCTATGTTGGGGTGGGCTTGGATTTGGGGTGGAAGCTCTGTTGCCCTCAGCTTCATCTCTCGCAACATCTCTCGCATGGACCACGTTGTGCAAATTCCCTCCAAGGAACAAAGAAATGTGGCGCTTGCCAAGGGCTTATGGGAAATAGCTGGGGGACAATGTGCATTGTCTCATTTCCACACAATTAACACCCTTTAATTAAACTGACCCAGTACCACAGTTTCCAGTGTAAAAAATACTGTAGCAAACCTAGGGAAGATAAATAAATTATTTGTCCAAAAAACTTTTTGTTTTTGTGTTTTTGTCCTTTAGCTGCTCAGGTGGAAACCCCCCCCCCCACGCACAGAAAGGGGGTCACAAACAGTCGAGCTGTGAGCGGGTTCACGTGAGGACAGCCAATCTGCCCCCCGTCACACAGCCGGTGACCCCCGACGGGCCATTTCCATACCAGCAGGACAAAAGGCCACCGAGGCGTTCACAAACTGAATGGTTTTGACACCTGGGGGGGTGAGTCGTACGCCTCAGTGCCAGTCTGCTGCCACCTTCTCAGGCCGCAAAGACCCCCCCGGAGGCGGCAGTCCTCCACGGTGGGCCCCGCCCCAGCTCTCTAGATACCTTATGGAAAAAAACTCAACAAATTCCTGTGTTTCCTGTGTGCTTTTTTACATCTACATTAATTCATTTGGCATTCTGCTTGAGGGACACGCAGCTAATGGAGAACAAAGTGTAAAAGGCAACGGCCGAAGGCTTTATATCCAGACGCGGTTGTCGGAACAGTTTTTCGGGTGCGGAGTCTGACAGGCACTGCAAAGGTGGTCGTCGGAGATCCAAAGAGACGTGTTTTGACGCCATTCTCAAGGGATTCGGCAGTCCTGAGGAACAGAGCAGATGTGTTCCTCCATACCGGAGCCAAAGACGCGAACCTACAGAGCTCACAAACGCTCATAAAGGCTTTTCTTTCCACGTTCATCCGGACAAGTTTCCAGTCCAGCCAAACGGACGTTTCCCGAAAACGGACCCCCGTGCAAATCAATGACGACCCTACGTCATTTGCGGGGGACGTTTGTGAAGGCGAGCGCATTCTACTCAAGACCTCCTGCAAAGGTCAGGGAGAAAGGTGCATTAGTTTTGCTTTAGCAGATGGTACATATGGTGATTTGTTCAGCTAGCAGCTTCTTGTGTTCAGGCTGCATCTCAAAGCAGAAACTTTCCCCACAACGTCGTTCCTTTCCCAATAATTTATTTATTGTACTGTCTGCAGCTCACAGTGGGACCCTGAGCGAAAAAAATAAAATAAAATAAAACAAATGTAGTGCTATGGGTTCGGCTGACATATTTCTGCACAAATTACGCAGTGCCTCGGGATCTGCACTTAGTCACCAGCCGTAACTTCGGCTGGAAGATCTGAAGCTGCCAGATAGCACACACCATACCGTAGCCTATTTACAGTGAACGGCTTATTTACCCGGAGAGCGAGTACAGTAACACGGTGCAATGGACCAGGCAGCATCTCAGCAGCGCTATTTTTTAATCGATCAAGGGATCAAGGGGTTTCATGCATCTAACGTTCTTCATTCAGATGGGTAGCTTTCGTTTATACGAAAGCTGTGCATAAAGCGACTTTAAACGGTACGTACTCACCTTTACACCGATTTAGCTGTTTACCCAGCTGGGCGAGTTTTACTGCAGCCCAACCAAGGCGCAGCAGGGAAGGGATTCAAACCCAGACCTTTCTGACTACTGTCACTATTATGCCCCAAGCCGGATGGCTGCTGTTGTCACCAGTAATGGTTTTGTCTGGTTTTGTTTTCTAGCGTGTGCTGAGGGTTTGTGGGTAATGTAGTCCAGGAAATGCCGATTTGTCTTTTCTGTGACGCGTGTGGACGACTAGCGTTTGACTGACGTTAATTCTTAGCCTGTTGCCCAGTAATTCCAGGACAGGTTCTGGACCACCACAACTCTGACCAGGATAAAGCAGGAACGTAAAATGAATGAATAGATGGATCGGTCGTTTGGAAGCAAAATAAAGGTCCTTGGATCTGTTGTTCGGAAGCCTCCTTAATGCTCGGTTTGGAAACATGCTCAGTGTTTGTTTGCTTGGTTTGGCGGTCGGATGAGAATTTGTATAGTTTCAAGGCCATCCGAGTGTTTGGTTTGTTTGGAAGCCCACTAAGAATGTCTTTCCAAAACAGACCAACATTTGTTTGGTGTAGAAGCCCACCGAGTGCTTGGCAGTCCAGTGAATGTCAGTTTGGTTCGGAAGCCTGCTGGGTTCTGGTAAGTTTGCCAGCTTAATGGGCGTTTTGATGTGTCTGGAAGCCCGTTGAACGTGCAGTTGGTGAAGAAGTTCACCGTGTGTTTGTTAGCCCAACAAATGTCCTTTGGGAGGCTACTAGTTTCTTGGTGTACACATCCGCCGAGTGTTTGGTAGGCCAGCGAATGTTTGTTTCACTTGGTAGCTCGCCGGATATTTCTCCAGATTGGTAGCCCACCGAGCTTCTTGTTTTGCTCGCGAGTCTACGGAATACTTGCTCGGTGTAGAATCCGAATGAGTGATTCACAGCCTAATGAATGTTTGTTTTGTTTTGAAGCCCTACTGAGTGTTTCACACCCCTGAGACTTGTACACAATTTGAACCATCACAGATTAAAACCAAGTGCTGCAGGGCCTGGGACTGTAGCCCACCGCTTGCTCTCTAACAGCAGCAGTCTGAATGCGAGCCATAAATTCCATTAAAATTCAGCATAAGGACCCAGCCACTTCGTAATCATAAACTCATCGCCTGCTTCACTTCGATTTAGCCCTCGAATCTTGAGACCAAGAGTAACGCTCAATATAATCCTAACAGGGCCCGAACCAGGTGTCCCTCAGCTCTCGTCGAGAGGAGCCTGGAAGGAAACGGGAGGCGCGAGAGCCGGCGTGTGCCCAGGCATAAATCAAATAACAGCATCCTAATTGCACAAAGAGGTGGCCTGTAATGGTACCCAATTCCCCGTGCAGCGTCCCGGCTCACCATCCCTCTTCTGAAGTAATTACAGACGTCACGGACCCCGCCGAGATATCAGGTGGAGACCTCACCTGCGTTTTTGGGTGAACGTTTCCAATTACCCAACGGGGAGAGAAGTACTTCCTGGAAGTGCGTACACCTGCTCCTCTCATAGCAATATATGTAAATGCGCCTTACCTTTCCGGCCGTCCTCCCCCGTCTCCACCGAGAGAAGAAGTGTGGAGTGGGCGCAGCGCGCGGCTGACGCAAGGCGCCCGCGTTTCTTTCTGAACCGCTGCAATTTTCACACCACCCATGGAGAAGGTGTTGTCAAAAAAGGCCACAGTCTCGCACGTTGTCTCTTCCTTCGTCAAATCGTCGCTTTTTTATCGTCCCGAGGACGCAGATTGATTCCCGCCCGGCTCCGCTCGGTTCCGTCGTGCGCTTTCTCCCGTATTGATTAGCGTTAGTCTTCGCTCGGTGCGCGAGGCCCCGACGCACGGAGCCCAGAGACCCCCGTGTCTCCGCCGGCGGGATGCCGAGGCTTCGGGCGCTCCGTGTTTTAAGGCGTGGGCCGAATTACAGTAGCGGCGCCTCGCAAATCGGATGCGTTTCCGGCTGAGACGTCGTCTTGTTGCCGAGACCAGGGGATCGTGTGCAGCGTGAGAAGGAAAGGCCTGTCGAGCCTTTGTCAACAGAGACGCTACGGCTAATTCGTCACACAGATGTGCGCCAACATGCCAGAGAAGCCAGCAGTTTTGCAGTTGGACCAGAACCGCAGTTTCCAACCATCTTTCGGTTTTCCTCTGTTACCGAGTAGCCAGGCGTCCTGCGCCCATCCGTCATATCTGGATGTCGCGACGAGTTCGCAGCCTGGGAGGCTCTCTTCTTGCTACAGCCTTGTGCTTCAATTGTCGTACATCGTATTATGACAACAGGTGAGTTATAGTACCGGCGGCCGTGCCGTAAATGCTCTTTTATATGGTGCAGCACAGGCCTAAGCATCGACCCACCTATCTATCTGTCTGTCTATCTGTCTGCCTCCTGAATTTATATGTTAAATTTACAGACGACATATTTGCAGGTTGCTTGTCTGTCTGTATTGTTATTGTTTACTGTTAAACATCAAACTCGTTTCAGTTGTTTTCTAAACTGGCCACCTTCTCGTCGGCCCGACTAACCTTGACACCAGTTAACCAACTCGTATTATATCATCGTATTATATACCGACTGTATCATATTCACTGTAACGGATGATAAAGTAAGATGTCGGATAATCGTCTTCTCTGGTGAGACGGGAAAAACGTGTTGCATTCGGACGAGTCCGGCTCGGAATGAGCTAGAATTTACCCACCGACATCTGTCTGCGATAGACCCGCTTTGCTAACTGCCAGGCTACCTGGTGTGCACGGGTGACGGTTAAACTAACGCAGGTGAGTGTGATCTGATCCACACGAGTGGCCTTCGGCGGAGGTGAAGCGTGAGGACCAGCCGGTCACGGCGTGTTTCTTCGGTGCCCCTCCCCTACAGCGCTCCCAGCAGGCTCTGCTCTCACGGAGACATTAATCTGAGAGGCCTTGTGCTCCCGCGGGCGGCGCTTCACCCCAGTTAATCAGGCGGACGCGCCGGCCGCTCGCGTGTCCTCGAGGCCCACGGCCGAGGCCGTCTTTCACGCCGGCCTCCCCCGGGCTCCGCCCCCCCGTCTCCAACCGCCAGGTAAGCCAACTCCATTAAGCACTTTAATGAGCACATAGCCTTCAGGGCCCCAAACAATCAGTCAGGCTTCTGCAGCGGCACCGAGCGGACGGCGGCGCCCGGCCAGGTGTGCATCACGTCTGCTTTTTTAGTATAATAACTCTTTCGCAACGTGGTGCTGTGTGTTCTTTCCCGAGGCGGTGTGTGTACGGGCCACAAGGGGTGGCGGTTATCCCGACAGCACTGTCCCCGGGGGGCTGGGGGTGGTGGCCCACCTCGCTTCGGAAGCCGTTACGCTGCATCCAGTCCTTTCTTCATCCGTTCATCCGTTCATCAGCGTATTTGTGTATATTTTATTCCGATATCTGCTCTTCCACTTTCTGACTTCTGTCCCTGTTGGAGAGTCGAGTCCTATTGGAAGGTCAGTCCATTGTTATTGCTATTATTATTATTGTTATTATTGGACCCCTTTCCAAAAAGGCTCACAGTGTTAAGTTTATTTGTTAAGCTACTTTCTGAGGATTTACTAATCTACACAGCAAGGTGGTGTCAAAGTACCTTGATCGAAGGAAACCGCAGCCGGGGGGGATTCGCACCTTGAGCCTTCAGATATGTAAATCAGTGGCTGTAACCACGACGCCCCCTGCTGCCTTCCTACCTGCCGGGTCCCAATGTTAAAAGGTACAGTGGTAGTTCCGTCCCGGAATCACACAGCCGCCCCAGTGAAACACACAATTACAGTTCGCTGTGTGGATTATGGGATTTCTGCCCCCTTATCAGAGCAGCACAGCTTTCCACAGAACCTTGCAGGACCTGGAATCCCACCGGGAAGAGATGATGGCTGGCTGCCGCGCCGAAGCTATGAATATTAATCACGGCGTAAATGTACAAAAAAACGGCCTAATGAGGTGGAAACAGACACGCGGCCTCCTCAGCTTACAAACACGCTGGAGACAGTAGTCTGTTCGCAGCTCGAGGTTGTTCGTAACTCCGAAAGTCCCTTTGGCCACCGCGCTGCAACCTGCAGCTCTTCCATGTCAAAGTCACGTCCCACTGGCTGATAATAAACAAAGTAAATGACGACAGAAACGTTTATTTGTGGTTTATTTATGAGTCAGGTTGGCTTTTACTTCTAGTCCCTTCAGAGGGACGCAGCTTAAGGGGACAAGTGGACACCCGATATGTGGAAAATTTGCTTCCGCGAAACTTGCCCACATTCCTGCGCTAAGGACATCGGTTTGATGGAAACGCAAAAGTCATAAGTCATAAATTTTCAAGACAGTGACCCGACACACCTGCAGACACCTGCACACACTCCCTCCTGGCTATCGCAGCACAACCCCCGTTGATCGTGACCTCTTTTGGCCTCTGGATTTCCAGGCCCATCGTGGACGTCGCTGCGGTTCCCCGGGGGAGCACCCTTCAGGGACACCACACTGACAGCTGATAAAACCCCCCCCCCGCAGCCTCGCGTTATCAATAAAGTCCCCTTGCGACCTGGTTAATGCAGTGGGCTGGTCAAATAAGGGGAGGTTGCGGTGCAGAACTTTCTGGAAAAAAAGCTGTAGAAAAACTGCAAACGGTCAATACGTATAAAAGAAAAAAAAACTCAAAATGGCTCCCTGAGCTGCTGCGAAACGCTGCCTGAACTCGGCGGTCTTTCTGTAGGGACAACGGTTACGAGGCGGAAGGAAAGAAGAAATGACTGAAATAATATATTTTTCATGGGGGGTGAGGGAGTAAAATACAGTTGTACAAAAGGAGAGCGGCTTTTTTGAGTCCCCTCGGTTACGCGGACAGCGAGACGCGGAGCGCAGAAGAAAGCAGGCGCTCTTTGCCCCGGGGGGTCAAAGTGGGGGCAGCGGTTTCATTAATTTACATTAATTTATATTGTTCCTGCCGAGACGCTGCGGGGCACATCCTAACTGTGTGGGATTCACTCTCAGCTTCACATTCCCCTGAATGCCGAGCTGGGCGAGCGGCTGAAGGCTGTATCGAGTACTGGGCGAGTACCCCAGTGAGTACTCGGACTCCTCGACTTACCGGCGTAGCTGGGACCAATGATCTGTTTGTAACTCGGTTTTTTTGTAACTTCAGACGCTCGTGTGTCACTTAATTCAGAAGAAATTTGATGAATTCGCCGGTCAGGTTCAGTGAAGAATAAACACAAAGACTTTCGTCTGAATATCTTATTAACTCCTAGTTACATCAGATTAAAAGTGATGTAAAGCGATAAGCAAAACTGTTTTGTCGCCTTTTCAGGGTCCGGACTGCTTCCTCCTGCAGGTCTGTTCTTACTTATCGGAACCGCAGACTGTAAACACTGTGGAGGTGAGATGAAGTAAGGAGGTTCCACAGTCCTGATCCTCTACTGCCCTCTATCAGCTTGGAGGGTGACTGCAGGACTTGTTCACTTTGATCACTTGTTTTGGAAACAGACCAGTGAAAAGATACTTCTGATCACCAGCGAATTGAAGAATGATTTTCTTTCAAAATGTGTAACTCAGCTCTTTGTGAGGCAGCGAGTCGGGGAGCCAGGGGTTTCTTCACTGAGGGAGTACTGGACTGGGGGAGTCAGCGAGTGAGTACCGGACCAGGGGAGTCAGTGAGTCAGTGAGTGAGTACCGGACCAGAGGAGTCAGTGAGTGAGTACCAAAAAAGGGGAGTCAGTGTGTCAGTGAGTGAGTACCGGAAAAGGGGAGTCAGTGAGTGAGTACCGGAAAAGGGGAGTCAGTGAGTCAGTGAGTGAGTACCGGATCAGAGGAGTCAGTGAGTGAGTACCAGAAAAAGGGAGTCAGTGAGTGAGTACCGGAAAAGGGGAGTCAGTGTGTCAGTGAGTGAGTACCGGACCAGGGGAGTCAGTGAGTGAGTGCCAGAAAAGGGGAGTCAGTGAGTCAGTGAGTGAGTACCGGACCAGGGGAGTCAGTGAGTGAGTACCGGAAAAGGGGAGTCAGTGAGTCAGTGAGTGAGTACCGGACCAGAGGAGTCAGTGAGTGAGTACCGGAAAAGGGGAGTCAGTGAATCAGTGAGTGAGTATCGGACCAGAGGAGTCAGTGAGTGAGTACCGGAAAAGGGGAGTCAGTGAGTCAGTGAGTGAGTATCGGACCAGAGGAGTCAGTAAGTGAGTACCGGAAAAGGGGAGTCAGTGAGTCAGTGAGTGAGTACCAGAAAAGGGGAGTCAGTGAGTCAGTGAGTGAGTACCGGACCAGAGGAGTCAGTGAGTGAGTACCGGACCGGGGGAGTCAGTGACTACTTCCCGTCTTTCCGGACAAGAGGACGTGTGAGAGGGAGCTGGACTCCGGCCTCGTCTGTCCCCTGTAAACGACAGCAGTGGGACTGGGGGGGGTTGAGTACCTGCAGGTTGGTTCACGTGGAGCCCAATCTGTCCGCTGAGCCTGGACCGTTTTCACCTGCTCTGCCCCGAATTACCCCATTAATTACCAGCTGTGCCGTCAGTTAATGTGTGTTTACGGGGCTCTGACACCCCGCTCAGCACTGTAAGTCACACCGACACGACGAGCGCCAGGACACGGCAGCCGAGCCGCACCTTCTGCCCCGGCGGGATTCGTTCCCCGGATCGAAACCACGTCACCACGGCGATGAGAAAAACACAGGTCCCGGCGAGTCGACACGCCCACCTTTCCGCTGTTATTAGCTGAAAAGGCGATAACAACATGATGGTGCGGGTTCCATATGGGACAGGGGTGGGGGGGTCGGGGGCGGGTCGGCGGGGGGTGATTAATGTTGCGCACCGGCGCTCTGCGGCCCACAGATAATGAAGAAGGCTTTGCCCTTCGTGTTAGCAGCGCACGCTAATGTGTTTTCCTGTCAGCTGTAGCACAAGGGAGGGGCCCCACCGCACCCCCTCTCCTGCCAGGAGGACACGCGAGGAAGTGTGTGTTCACTGAGTGTGTGTGTGTGTGTGTGTGTGTGTGTGTGTGTGTGTCTGTACACCCGGCACCCATGAAGGGGTCGAATCTCCGCTTGGCAGCCTGCTCTTTGGGGGGTGGGATACTCTGGTCTAGCGGTAGTAGAAACCAACATTTTTTCATTTTTATAGGAATTTTTTTTGCACATTTTCCCAGCAGAATCGTTCATTTTTAATACTTTTTAAATACTTCTCTTGATATTTTATTAAAAAAGGCTAAACAACACTGAAAACCCACAAAGAAATGTTTAAACTCTTCTTGTTAGACTCTGGCAGCTCCCTCCGACGGCGTGTTAAATTAATGACGCCTCGGCCTGTTCTTTATGCACAGCGTACTCGGTTTCCCGTCGAGACGTCCGCAAGGTGATCTGGAAGTCGGGGATATTGTATATAAATGAAAGCGGTTGTCGGGGGGGGGGGCCCGGCGGCGCACGCAGAGCACCCAAGCGTGTCCTTAAATGAACCTGTTGGAGGGTGTCAGGGGAGGGGCTCGAGCAGGACTCAGCAACCCGTGTCGCGGAGGCCGACGCGCTCGGCCATCCTGGCGACTTTTGGCTCCCGAGCGCCCCTCACCGCTCCCGCCGCGCCGCTTCCCTCGCGGTCGCCGGGCAACGTCTGAGGAGCGTGCCGGCACGCAGGTCGCCCCAAAAGGTGGATTCTCCCGCGCGCTTGCCACGGGTCCCTCGGCCTGGCTCATTTACATATCAGCCGAATTGCTCCTCCCTCCTCTTCGTGTAGAAACGCGTTTGGTCGCTTTCCTGCCTAATTAACATACAATCTACCACCAACCCTTAGAACTCCGCCCACTTATTGCAGAAATGTGACCGGCCCTTTAACCATCGAAATAATACGCGACGTACATCCCACCCGCAGTCCTCCACTCGATTCAGGCTACAACAAATGAATGGCGGTTTACCAACCTAACTAGCGTATCAGATACATCCCACCCCCAGTGCTCCTTCCGTTCAAGGCGACTGGTCCCTTACCAGTTTACTTAGCATAATAGACACGTCCAGTTCCTGGAACTCCGTCCGCCAGAGCAGCAAACAGCACGACTGGACCCTCACCTGCCTCATTAACATGTGAGGTGCAGCACCTTCCTCTTACGACTGTAAACAGTTCTCATTAACTTGTTTGCTGCTTTGGGAGCTTCGGGTTGAGCAGGACATATGTAGCTCATTAAGGTGCAGGATCTGCTGATCTCAGACCCAGCTCAGTCCTTAATGGTCACATGGAGGCCGTCACTGCGGTCGGCAGGTCACCCATCCTGGTGGTCTGCCCCCATCTCAGAAGCAACGTGTGTTTCCCGCCTTTTCGTATCGGCGTGCGTTTCGCCAGCGAGCGTGATATCAGTCCACCGGTCAGACACCGGGTCTCTTTCACCAGCTGCTGCTCGGTTTAGGCGGATGCTGAATATCAGAGCTGCTCTGAGAGGATCGTATGAATGAGGTGCATGGGGTGGAACATCGTGCGTGTGTTTTGTCAAGCAGAGGTGGACCTGAGAACATTAGTCTCTTGCAGATTGTCGAATGGACGACTTGGTGGTCTGCATGGTGCCTCAGTGCCAAAAAAGGAGCTTAACTGAGGTGGGGTCTCTCGGGGTCCAAGAGCCATGACCCGAACTGCTGCCGGGACTTTACTGGCTTCATATTCGTTTGCATTTCGTTTAGTTTCAGATCATTTGTGCATCTGAGGCGTCTGTCCAAAACCACGTTATAATATAGGGTGCAACAAGAGACATGTCAGGGACATGACCTAATAACCTTCTTAACCAAGTCTCTGGAGTCCATGTCATAGGTGATATGAATGGCAGTATGAACCCCCCCCCCCCCC
>UFQX01000823.1:62299-145223 GCA_900497675.1 Arapaima gigas | reverse complement strand
GAAACCCCCCCCCCCCCCAACATGGCACTCCAACCCTGACCCCAAACCAGCCAAAGAACCCTTGAGCAGCTCCTCCTCCAGCTCGACTCCCACCCTTCCACATCAGAAAGACCCTCCGGCCAAATGGCGGACCGCTCGCCGAGGATCTGTCGACTCCTCCACCCACCATCACTTTGCGCACTAAAGGAGGAAGTGTCGCCATGGCGACCAGTGGGTCCACATCCGTCACGGGCCTGTCTGATGCGGCTCCGCCCCCGATCGGGGATCTACCTCTTCACATCCGCCTGTGATAATTTTTTTGTAGAGGAGCTGTGCTACCCGCTGCCGTCCAGCACTTCAAAAGCAGATGAAAGGGGACGCCGAGGGTCGGGACAGAAAGCCCGAGGCGGCCAGCAGGCGCAGGGCGGGGGGTCCCCCCTCAGCGCTCCGCTTGTCAGCCAGCCTTCCTTTTACAAAGGCACTTTTCTGACTCACTAAAGCGACATCAACCTGCAAAGTTCAGCCTCTCACCAGGGCGCCCCCAGTGGCCAGTGAAGGCAGAGACGACAGCTTGGACGGCGGACGATCGCCCCCGCAGGCCAGTTTGTCTCATCCTCCTCTAGGTTGCGTCATGTGACAGCTGTCAAGGCCACTATGAGAGGATGAGGACTCGGCTGGTCCGCAGTGAAGCAGATTCTCAGCACGACGTCCCCCAAAGACCAAACGTGGTCTTACGCAGCGGTCAAGAGGTGGACTCTGGACCTCCGGACTGCTGCGTCCCTCAGCTGCACTATGACGTTGCTCACATCAGTCACAGGTTACAGGACAAGCGAAGATTCAAACACTCACAAATATACCATTTAATGAAGTGCACCACTCAGAATGACCGCGGTGTGTGTGTGTGTGTGTGTGTGTGTGTGTGTGTGTGTGTGTGTGTGTGCGTGGCAGAGCCCTGTCCTTTGATACTTTCTCTGAACATGTTCACTTTGTTCGGATATCACTGGTCGGCTCAGCCGACCGTCAGTATTATTTTGATAAGGAAAGAAAGGCAGAGGAAACACCTGAGAACACCTGAGCTGCAGTTGGGGGGTGAAGACCCGCCATCTGGAGAGCACCTCAGAAGGACAGAATCTGCTTCTCACCAAACATAAAAGCTGCACAAGATTAAGGACTTAACCACGGAGCCGATTTGCGGGCCCCCCAAACGGAGCCCTCCAGCGCCTTTGAGGCGCCGGCCGGGGAATCGCCGCCCGACTGAGGTGGAGGCTAATTGTTAACTGAGTGGGAAGAGTCGACAGTCTGCTCACGTACGACAGCTTTCATCTCAGAGCTTCTCCAGCTAGGAACTCGGTTTTCCATGCCGTACCCCTCCTTCCCGTCTCCAGCGTGGGATCTGCGCTCGCTCTCTGCGACTTCCTCAGAAGTTTGTCGCCAGGATTCTCGAGGTTGTACGCCAGCTCGAGCACCACTTTTAACTTGTATAATATCTTCGCGAAAGGGAATGGTATGAAAAGGTCATGCTGAGACCTGCTGGGCTCGTGTGCTGCTGTGGCACGTGGATCCGGGACAGATGAAGGTCTGAAGAGTTCGGTTGACATCCGACATCAGATTGTTTAATCCTTATCTCTCTGATAGCTCATTAGCGGAATGAAATCTCATCTGCAGGGCATTTAAAGCCATGTCTCACTTCCTCGACTTGAACATGCTGTGCAGGAGACTCCAGAGAGGACTGGAAGCTGAGGGTTCTGCACATCAGCTGCTCACATCCAATGGATGTCAACCCTAAAACCTGTTGTGCTGCAGCTCGTTGTGATTTTTTAATTTGTTTATCACTTAGCAGATGTTTTTCCGAGAGGTACATCAAGGGAACAAAAGTACGTCGGAGCTTTTGAAAAAACAACGATCAACGCACAGCTCCAAAACCACCGCGTTGCTAGTTCACATCCCTCAGGTAGCTGCCTGTAAGTGACATTCAGACAGAAAATACATAGCAGATGGTGTTGGACTCATTTATGTAGCTGTCAGGAGACAAATGGCTCTCGGAGAGATGGGTTTGCAATTCAGCAGCTGTGAGGGACACTGGGAGCTCATCTCACCACCGAAAAGTGTGGACGTCTGATGCTGGACCCGTCGTGAGAGGCCCGCTAAGAACCCAGAGGTGGGGTGCTCTTGCTGGGGTGTAGTGAAGGATCAGGTGCCTCTAGGTATTTCCATGACCATCTTTTGACTGTCTTGCAGGTCGCCCTGGACCTTGGTTTGGAAGGAGTCTGAAGATGCGAGGTGAGTAGGTGTGGTGCTTCCAGAAGCGGAGAGGTCGGTGCAGCTCTGCTCAGGGGGGAAGCATCTCGTGAAACCAGGTTCTGGCCCCAAGAAGGGCAGACTCTCAGGAACAGGCAACTGGGCCAACATGTTGGAACTGTACAAAAACCAGACCGAAGCTCTACCTTCTCCACGTTCGCTGCGGAAGGGTGTGCAGGAGAGAGAGTAGAGGGTAAATGCGAGCTGTAAATACGCACGTCTGCGCACACGTGGGGCTGGTTGGAGAGTTTTCTGCCACTTTCAGGGGGAGCCCGGCTTGCCGGGGACGTTCAGGAACCTCTTTTCGCTTTTTGTATCTGTTAATTGGAAGGAAAGCGAGGTGCGTGGATTTGCCGGTGATCCCGTCAAGGTTTATTCATGCGACTGGGCCGCTTTCGAAAGCCATTTACTAAGTGCGCACAGAAGAGAACAACGGCATCCTTTCTCCTGGGAATGTATCCTATTTCGGGTTCAAAGAACAAATGAACAAGAAAAGAAAAGGAGTAGCGGGATAAATGCTTTTTTAGACGTGTCGTCCAAACACACCTGATTATGACGAACATGCAGAACATAAATACTTAATTCAGCGAATCGGCCGCGGCTCAGGAAACGATCCAAACTTGCGGATTTTGTTTTAATTTGTTTTGCCAACGATCCCGCCGCTCCTCCCCCCCACCTCAGAAATGCTGTTTCGTAACAAAGAAGTTCTAAGTTTGGGAGATTAGTGAGAAATGCAGCTCTCCTCACAAGTGGCGGCTATTCATTCCGATCAGGTTGCCATGGCAGCGGGATCTAACAAAGGACCCAGATTTAACATCCCTCGGTGGAGGCAGGGAGAAGGGAGAGTGGGGAGCGATGACTCAAAGCAGGAGGTTCGATACCCCCCCCCCCAAAAAATCTCACGATAACATAAAGATATGTATTACAGGCAGATCCATTAAACTCAATGTACAGATTTCTGCCACAAAGGCTCCTAAGTGCCTCATTTTTTATGTAATTATTCACGAGGCAGATTGCTTTGAGGAGATAAGTCCGCGGGCTGAGCTCTGGCTGCTTTTATCGTCCAGTCGATTCCTCTTTTATGAAACGGACAGCATCTCCGGGATCTTTCTGCTCTTTCTGTCCGCTGTTCCCTCGCTGCTGCTTTCACTTAAGCCTCTCAAGGCTGGGTATAAATTTAGTGCTGGAACTGTCTGCGAGTCCTCGTGGGCGAAGGAATAATTACTCATGGTGGGTTTTTGTTGTCTCTGGAATTACCGCGTACATAGAAACGCGCGCACCCTGTCTGCAGTCTCTTCTCCTGTTTGTCTGGACGCACTGACATGCTTGACCCCCGACGCTGTCTCCGCACCGCCTTCCATCTAATGGAGGGATAGATGAATCCGCGGTATTTGGGGCTTCAGGGTTTCTCGTCCATTTTCGTGGGTGGAGGAGCGTTTGTGATGGAGGACGGTGGCGGCGGTTCGTGAGACTGTTGGAAAGTGAGATGGAAGGGGGGGGGGGGTCGGTCGCAGCCGGATGAGCGGGAATTCGAACCTTGGTGGTGTTTGCAACTCGGTTTGCAGGAATATGTAACCAAACCAAGGTTGCGACGGCTGCACAGCTGAGCTTCTTTTGTTACAAACTGTTTTCTCCTGGTTGGACAGCTTCCCCAGTGGCTTTCCGGGGGTGGTCTGGTGAGCTTTGGATGCGCAACCCGTCCATAAGTAGTCACGCCCCTGAAACGTTAAAGCAGTGTAAGAAAAACTTTCGTACCTCAAGCCGATACGTCTCCATTGAGTCCAGAAACACCCCTCAACATCACCCCTACCTTGCTACAGAGACAAAAAACCCCAGCATGATCTTTACTCACCACCGAGGTCAAAATCCCACTCTTCCTTCTTCCCTAACTCACCACTGAGACCAAAACCCCCGCATTGCTTCATCGCTACCTTACCAAGAGACCAAAACCCCAACATAGTCTCGTCCCAACTGTTGCTACTGAGAATAAAATCCCTGCTTGGTCCCATCCCACCCTCACAGGCGGCCAGTTCAAGTCCTTCTCATCTCCTCCTGAAATGTGACCTGCATGCGAGTTGAGACGTGACGGAAAAAGAAAAAACTTAATCGATACCAAGAAGACGGCACATTCATCTGAACTACTGAGGCCAAAACACACCGTATTCCGCTTGTCTCAACAGCGTCACACTCATCGGCGCTCAGCACCCGGCCTGACGGAACAGCTGCATTCCCACCGGCGGCATCTCCGGGGGGTGACTGATCGACAGCACAGGCTGACTGGATGTGGGATGACTGGTGGAAACATGGTGCTAATTTCACCCAGACTGCGAGCTCCATCTTTCCTATTAGCGTTCTGGCCGGCCTCCCTGGACCCACGGCTAGTCACCGGAGCTCGTAGCCATAGACTGGACGACCGGATGCTTGTCCGCCACCCTCCGGGGGGTTGAAACAACCCTGCGACGAGTTATTCCATCTAATTAGGCAAAGGTGAGGCAAACGGTCCTCTTAGCTAGCGTACAACCTCCTGGCAACACCTCGGAAGCGGCGTTTTCCCATCACCGCCTAGGACGGCGTAATGGGTGGCTGTTCCGTAGGTTACGAACGAGGACGTGTGGACCTTTTGAATGCTATTAGAGAACAAATGGCTTTTGTTCCGACGCCCAGTTCCAGCTCTTTCCCCTGGAACTGACGTGCTTTCAAGCAGGAATCAATCTGCCACCTAGAACCGGATCAATGAGGTGGTCTTACAGCGTTCCTGGGCATGTGCGCCACCTATACCAAAGCGGAGGAGTGTTTTTAATGAGCGGCTCTTCCTTCCAAACACCTCAAGTCTTACTGGGATTTATGTGCTGCTCTTTGACTGCCGGCTGGCCCCCGGGTCTCGCTCCCGTCGCCCCTCCGCGGCGCCCTTGCGGTGTCTTTACTCCGAGCAGCGGTGCGGTAATTACGCCTCCCCCGAGCAGCGGAACGTCGTATCTCCTCTGCCTCTCGTTGCAAGGAAACAGCACCAATATCCAGTCCAAAATATGACAAATGTGTTTGCAGCAGATGCCCAGTTACACAATTGGACCTTCAGTAGATTATGCAACATTTTCTGTACAGGCTATATATTATAGCTATCATTTTTTGAGTAATGACTTATCTAGTTAGGACTGTGATGATTTAGAGCCAATCCCTGGAAGCTGGTGCGCACACACACACACACACACACACACACACACACACACACACACGCGTACAGGGCAACTCAGAGCCAGCGGTCTACCTGAAACACGTGTTCCACACAAAAAGATTCGACATCCGTAGAGACGGAGCCGGAGCAGGATTTGAACCCACAACCCTGGAGCTGTGAGGTGACAGCATTGCCCACTATGTATGGAAAGGGGCGTGATGTGAAGCTTGTAGAAGACAGTTTCCCCTCCACCCCCTCTGCGCTTTATCAGACATCTGCAGTAGCCAAATGCAGCTGATCCCTCCTGACCCTGAGCCGTGGCGTCGACAACAGGCAGTGGCAAAACCCACACAAGACCGCCTCTGGAGGGCAGGGGTAAGGTCACGACGAGGTCTGGATGGGGGCGATGGTGTCGTTTCCAGTTTCCTGTTTCCAACCAGCGGTAGTGTGGTGGTCACAGATCCGCTTTTGTGACTCAACTGCTGCGAGTCTTATTTAAATAACTGGGTGTTCAAGTGGGCAAGATGTCATGTTCAAATAATCAGGTTATTTTAATAGCTTTGAATTAAGGCTAAGAATAACTATTTTTTCGGATCAGTGGTGGAATTTAGGAAATCCTTCCATTTTGATAGTCACAGCAGGTCTACCCGCCGCTCCGAGAACGCAGTCTGCCCTGCGGTAGATAACACGGTATTACCGTATTCCCCTGCCGCTCAGCAGGAACAGAGGTTCTCCACAAGCCAGAGAAGTCTAGGGAACCGCTGCCTTTTGCGGTGCGTGTGGAAGAAGCCGAGACCCTCAAAGCCTGACTTGAGATCTTCATCTGCCGCGTCTGAGGATTTTAACATCTCACATTGGGCGACTGATCTCGACTGCGAACTTCTGGCCTCTTCTGGCCCAAACCGAAGGCCAGTTAAAAGCGATCAGAGCCGAGTGATTATGAAAAATTCAGCCGAGAAGAAATGAACAGCAGTTTCCACAACAAACGATCATTCCTCGGGTTCATAGGCAATAAAATCACAGTAATGGGACAGATGTTTCAGGGTAGCTGCTCTTCTCTGCATATGCTGGGCTCTGATCTGCTCACCCCATGGATGTTGGCGGTATGGGGTATTAGGATTAGGGTTTAGCTTCATCTCAAACATCTCATACCAGACCAGACCCCACAACATTCCTGCTGCCACAATGGGCCCAAATACCCCCATGGGTGAAGTGCACCGTTCACGTTGTTTGCAGTATCATTTCTCACTTTAATCTTCCACTACTGGTTCCTCCTCTCCCTCTCTTAGCATTTGTCCTCAAGTGCAGATCAAGTGGTGCAGCTTCTCATGGCGCCAGAAAGATGGTCTGTATCAAGAATGACTCATCCTCAGTGCCCCTCCAACCCCCGCCCCGCCCTCCCTCCTGTCTCCAGTTCAATTTTAAGGTGCTTTATTGCCATGACATGAGGCAAAGCTGCCAAAGCAGAATTTATATGTGCAGCAATAAATGGAAGTAAAGATTAATTGGCCCAGAATAACCTCGAAATAATCAATTGTAACAGGTGTGAAAAAAATAAAAGTGATAAATTTGTAGCAGTGAGACTGACAGCCGGTTACGGAAAAACCGAAACGCTTGTGATCGTGCGGCTGAAGACAGAGTAGAACCTCTGTGATGTGTTGTATTTCCCATCGTTGTTCGTCGGCCGACGATCTCAGCCCAACGAGCGCCGCTGTTCCGGAACGTTCCGGTACGTGTCTGCAGAGCACCTCCCCACCGCGTCCCTCAAAACGCCTCCACCGTCACCCCTGGGCTGGGAACTCCTCTCCTTTCTCCCCTCCCTTAGAGACAGGTGCACTGTGGGAGAAGGTACTGCGGTTGCCTCCTATCGCCTCGTGAGCTCCTCAAATTGAGACGTGTGTTTACCCTCCCGGCAGAGAGGCGGCAGTAAAGAGACCACCTTACCTCCAACTCACTTCCACACTGTTTACAGGTGCTCTTGATCAGTAACCCGATGAGGAACGTCGATGACGATTATGGGATGAATCGGTGAAAAACCAGCCACAGCTAAGAGTTCGTAGAGATGATTTATCACGTTTGTTCTAAACAAGTTTTAATTTTTCGGCAGCAGGGAGTTAGTGAGGGTCTTAAAAGTCTAACAACGTATTTTTCAGATGAATTATAGCTGCATCTGAGATGTTCGCAGAAGCCAACCCTGCAAATAACTTGACGGATGTGTATATTATCAAGCTTCTTTTGTTTATGTCGTACGAACGAATGAATGAATGAACGAAACTTTATTAATCCCGGAGGGAAATTCACTTGGTTGCCGCAGAATAAATTTCGTACACACAGGGTTGTTCCTAGGTCGTCTGGCAGATCCTTTATTTACGCTGTGCTGCAAAATAGTTTTTAACCATAAGTGCGTCATCATTTTGAAGCAAATTTTATTTAAAATTTCTGCACTGCATAATAAATATACGTAACAAAAATAGCAGTTACCAGGGATTTACAAGTACCACCAAAGTCCGACGCCTTATATTATCTGAAGCTCTTGAGGGACGCCGCCTTTCTGCTGCATCTGCATGCCCTCAAGCCAGCGTGTCCCTCACGTGTTACACTTTCCGTCCTTAACACCCCTGTGCCGCTCGGACGGAAGCCGGTGTGAAGTGCGGCCACTGCTGATGCAGACAAAACGTTCGTCTCTTTTAGTCCCCCGGAAAATTCCCTGCAAACAGCTCCTGGAACCCGGGGCGGACCACACCCCCCAGGCCTCTGCGTACGCATCACTCACACACACGTTGCACCTTTACATACAGGTACGCAGGTGTGGTAAAGCTTTACCGCTTAAGCTGAGTTACAAACAAGATGAGCTACGAACACAGTCCCAGTGATACTGAAACGCCGAGGGGCCTGGATACTAAACAACCATTTTTACTCTGGCAAAGGATCGCGAGGGCGTCGACGCTGGGAAGAACGGCCTGCTGGGTACGCCTCGGGTAGCCGCTTGCAGCCGATAGGCCGAGGGCCGTCTTCCGATTGGCTGCCGCAGGGAGGAGCCGTGACAGGTGAGGCGGGGACGAAACACCTGACTTGCGGCCCTGCCGGGGGTCGTCCTCGCTCCTCCTGCCGAGCCAGAAGTCTGAACGCTACAGGTCACTAATTTTTCCGTGGGAAGAGCTGCTTTATTAATTCCAGCACAAAAGAAACAAGTAATAAACCCTGGTGGCGGCAGCAAAAAAAAAGAGAAGGCGATATAAAAAGATGAAAAAGAAGCGGAGGAATGTGAGCGAGAGTCGCGCTGCACTTTGCGCAGTACATTTTGTTTCCATCTGACAAACTGACACGGTTCCTGTTAGTCAATAATATACGGAATTGAAGAGGAAAATAAAAAAAAACTGTTATAACAATAAGTTGCTGCCAGTGTAACTTTTGTGCAATTTATTAGCTTCTCCCTCCTCAAAACCGCCGATCGCAGAGCCGTGCGAACAAGCCGGCCGGTAGTTTTATTCACGCTTTTTTTTCCAGTAAAAACGACTGAAAAGTAAATTAATAAAGACTTATTTGTCTTCAGTGAAAAGCAATAGGTTATTACAGACACACACCGGGGCCAGCAGGTGGCGTGGCGGTTAGCTCTCCTCTCCCTGCAATTTGAAAATTCCTGGGTTTGAATCATGTCCCCTTGACCAAGATACTTACCTTGCAGTAAGAACAGCCTGCTGTGTACACGGGTAAATCGCGGTAAACTCGGGCGGCTTGGACAAAATTGGTAAAATATATACTGACAGATTTCTAGTTAATACAAGAAAACAGCTGGGTTTGTGTTTTATATACATGTTTATAAGCGATTTTCTTTATGAAAAAGACCCTCGTGTGACTCAATCCTTTTGACATGTTGGTCGATCGCCGACGTCACAGCGCAACAACTGCCTGACTGAAATGATGAGCGTCACGCGATTCGTTCCGACGGAGGAGAATCACAGTAATGAGAAGAAACATGTTGGTGTTTTGTTGCCAAATGTCCCGTGGATGCGTTTTGAACACAGTTAAAGGTGGCAGTGAGTCTGTGCTGTGCCGCACTTGTGTGGAACCTCAGTCAGTGAAAGAGGAAAGAATCGTGTTCCTCAGCTGAGGAGCGCTGAGGGTTTCAGCAGAACCAGGACCTGGACTGGGAACAGGATCGAGATCAGGATTAGTACTGGAATGAGGAGCAGGATTGAGACCGGACTAACAGCAGGATTACGGTCGGGATCAAGGTCGCGACCACAGTGAGGACTGTGGTCAAGATCCTCTTTGGGTCTGGGACCAAGTCCTGCAGTAGAGCCGGAATCGGGAGAGGGATGAACACCAGGACTCGGATTAGGAATGGGCTCAGGATCAGGACCAGGAATAAACTCAGTGCTGTGACTGTGATCAGGATAAAGATCCTGATTGGGACTGGAGCCAAAACCAGAACTAGGGTCAGGATGAGGATCAGGCGAGGGATCGAGACCTGAGCTGGGATAAGAAGCAGCATCGGGACCGGGATTAGTCAGGATTATGTTTGAGGTGAGGACACAGCTCCTGATGGGAACAGCAACTCGGACCAGGGACTGACTGAGACCAGGAACTGACCGAGACCCGGACGACCCCGGAGAACGTCTGGATCGGCGTACGACGACTGATTTCACTTTTATCACGTTTGTTGGTCTCTTTGGATTCACTCAGTTAATCGGAAGAGCACCTTGGCCGTGGGCCCGTACCGCGGTAAACAACCCTCAGTCTGACTGGATATTTCCGTTTTAACTGCACGTCTTAATTAATGCAAAGTCCCTTTAAAAACATCAGCAGGCATTAAAAAGAGAGCCAGATGGTGGAGTGATGGAGGCCGCGGTGTCCAGCCAGCTGAAGACGGCGGCCAGTTTTATTGGTACAGCAGAGGGAGGCCTGTAAATCTGTCTGACCGGCCGCCGTTTTTGGGCCCTGGTGCCGCGACGGTCATCGCTTCTTTACGCCCCTCTAAGGGACGGGGACGTGCATCTGCTCGCCGGTTCCGCCGTGTTTTATGTGTGTGTTTTTCGCCACCGAACACCACAACGCGGTGACAAACAACGGCGCCCCTGTTTGTTGGTTTTGCAGCCGTGGCTTTTTTTAACAGAGTTTGGAAATATCGGAGTGTGAAGGCAGTGGGGGGTCGCGCTAGAACCGGCTGGTTTCTTCAGCGTGGTGTCTACATCCTCATGGCCTCAGCGGGGAGCTGGGCTTGGGCTGGAGTAGCACAGGGGTGTTTTGTGGGACATGAAAACACACAGATACACACACGTTCTCACATGAGACATGAAATGTTTGATTGCCCTGTGATACTTTGGCTACCATATAAAAACAGCAGCAGTAATAATAATAATAATAATAATACTAATATAGTTGGCGGCAAGATGGAGTCGTGGCTGCGGTTACTGTGTTGCTGGTTCACATCCATCTGCCTAGAAGTGAGATTCACACAGCAGAAACATAGATGATCACAGCAGATGGGACTCAGTTATGGAGGTTTCAGGAGATCAGGAGAGAAATGGCTCTCAGCAATAAACGTGCTTGGGAGGGATTCAGCAGCTCTGAGGGGCACAAGTAGCTCATTCCACCATAACGGGACTAAAAATCTTTGGGCTTTTGAAGTGGACCCCTTGAGAAGCGGACCACCGAGAAGACAGTGCCCCCTAATGGGGTGTAGCGGGTGATCAGGTCCTGTCAGTATGAAGGTGTAGATCCTGTGACCATCTTCGTAACGTGATGAGGGCGGCTACAGGAAGCCACTGCAGAAAAACAGAGAAAAATTCATGGGGACTTTGGCAGGTTAAACAACTAGCTGTGTCACACGTGTCGAGCATCGATGAAGGTCTGCAAGTTATCACCATTTATTTTCACCTGTTTACCCAGCGACAAGCAGCTCAGACATGCAGCTGTTTATGAGACAAGACACCCTCCTGGGGTTTGAACCAGTAACCGACTGGTAGAACAGCCAGCCTCGCCGGTGCTCTCCTGCGGGAGCCAATAGCTGCTGAACGGCGAGAAGTGACACCCCTGCAATTGCACAAAGTTAAAAAATCCAGGCAAATTTTTATTAAATGTTCCTCAACGTCTCTCCAGCTGTTCATCTTTGTCCAGGAGAGATGTCCCCTTTTTTCAGCCACACTCTCTCCCGCTTGAAATAAATACGCAAATCAATTCGAGTTTCGACGCGGAAAAAAAAAAACCCGCTTGTCGTCCTTTCATTCTTTCCACCAAGGTTTCAACCGTTTTCTTTTTGTTTCACGCTCAAAGGAAAGATTCCTTCACTCAAGCAGAAAATACAGAAGAGCTCAGACGGCGATTTAAGGCAGTGGAAAAACTTTTAAAAAATCAGCGCCTGGTGAAAAAACATAACATTTTCATTTACAGAAATGAAAAATAAAATTAAAACCATGGGAGGTCACTGACACAATCGAAACACTTTCTGGTGGTCCAACAGCAGAGCCTTTGCCAGGTGCTTCTGGCCCACATGTTCTCAACAGAGATCCCTACAGGTCTAAAACTGATGTCCTTACGCTGGACGGGGAGGGGGGCATTTTGGCTGGGAAACGATGGAAGCCAAATCAGTATTGTTTTTCCGTGGTGCCGTTATCGAGTCCCATCTTCTCAAGTTTCATCATTTGTGCTTCCAGTGAGACTTTTGGATTTATTTGACCCAACATCCATCCGTGTCCGTGGTAATCCATCGTGTCTTTAAAACTCTCATCCGGCACCGCTGTTCAAAGGAGCCCCTTTTTTTCCAGTTCTTGCTCTTGCGATATACACAGACTCTTGAACTCTCACACAACCGGGAAGGGAGGACTGTTCATAAATCATTTTGTTCAAAACTCACAATCAAAAAAAGATTAAAAGGACTAAAAATCCCTTATTGAGTTGGACTCTGTGGAAATCTTGCATAAGCTGTAAAGAATACTTTTAAAGGCATTTTTTGAAAAATGAAATTTTCACTGCCCTCATGTTGAATTTAAACAAAAGAAGCGGAAATAGAAATGTGTTGCTTTCGCACATCCCTACTCGGTGCCCGGTGTTAACTGAGCCGTCCTGAAAACACGAGCGACGTTCCCCATCCTGCTGTTGACCACCGACGTCAAACGCCGGTCGCAGTCGCCGTCGAAATGACTCGAATTGAGGGAATCTCTGGGTGCTCTTTACTGCCATCTACTGGCTCGGAGGGCAAAAAAGTCGCATTAGTTCAGCTATGGACAAAAAACGTGCAGAAGTTTGGTCTTTAGCAATTGATAAGCCAGTTCTTGGAAACACGACTAACTAAGTAAATTTGCCACCAAAAGGGCACAAGAAACAAGTCAAGGAAGGAAGGAACCATAAGACAAGAAGAATCTCCTTCCCGAAACTCACCACAGAATGTCGGCATAACAGATGTTTGCGTGTCAGTGAATGCAGGTCATTCGGGGCCGTTCGCTCTCCTTCCCTCCGTCCTTCTCCTCTTTCATTCATCCCCCTTTCGCAGCCCCATCGAACCACCACGGCGAGTCCTAACCGAGTGGCTGTCAACATCCGTCCACTCTTCCGTTCCGCAAAACCGCCCGCTAAGCGCAGGAACACATATGGCAATTATCATTTTTCCCAACATGAGTTGGAGTCGTGGCAGATGATCAAACTGACTGTAACTTCACATCTCCCTGTAGAGCAGCTGCCTCATTTGTAGGGACATTCTGGGAACTGAGCAGAAATAATCAGACGCACAATTAAGATACATTATGTATTTGCTCTCACGTCCCGGCTCCTACAACGCAGAAAGTGGAACACGCACGCATTCGTGTAGGTTTGTTTTTTCGTGGCAATTAGCGTCTTTAATAATCTTTATTTATCTGACACCTTTCGATCGAGATACTCGGGCCGAATTAATACGGTAAAAATGACCCGGCTGTGCGAACGGGTAAATCGGTGGAAGTCACTTAGTATGCAAACCTAACGTTTTTTTGTAACCCCGGCCAAAGGTGTCAGCGAAATAAAGACTAATAAAACTGTTACTCAGGGGCTCCGAGAAGAGGTAAAATACAGCGACAACAATTCTGCTGTGGGATCTTCCTGACTGTGGCTGGATGAGCCAATTTGTCGATGAAATTTCAAAGAGACTCAAAGATGTAATAATAATAATAATAATAATTCAGACTGCTGGTTGGCAGCACTAACCAGGGCTGCTCCTACCTGGACAGGTCTGGACCTCCCTGCATCTCACACTACATTCACCTCATTCATGCACAGAAGCTCCATGGCCCTGTTCACCCTGCTGTCAGCAGGAGGTGTACCTAGCGGGAGTGGAAAAAGGTGAAAGGGCCCAAAAATACATTAGAACCCGCTGGCATTTGGGTTTTTCCTTCTGCTCCTTCTGCTTCGGTGTCTCTCTGGCAGCCGTCTTTGCCCCCCGGGGTTTGCCTTTCTAGTGATTCTGCCTTTCCTAATTATGCCTCCATTAATGTGGGGTCCAATACAGGCGGTCCAATCGATTGAGGGAGACATACGTTCCCAGAAGAGCGCTGCCAGTATTGGTGGCAAGTGGAAAAAAACCCCAAACATATGCTGCGGTCTCATCCGACTGACAGCGACGAACGTTGGATTTTGGCAGCTATCAGTATAAAGCAGAAGAGAAAGGCAGAGTCTCTCTGTATGAAAGCTGGACAGTGAGTAATGGCTCCCGGAGACAACAGGCACATTCATCCTGGGCAATTATCATCTTAGCAAATCAGCGTTGCGGGGTCGCTGGCGCTCGCGGAACACGCTGCGATAATGGCAGGCTTTAGCCACCGCGGTGGCTCACTTTGGCCAGGGGAAGTCTGCCAGTGAAGGGTTCGGTGTAGCCGCTCGTTCGATGAGAAACGTGAGATGAGAGGTCATTGTGAAGCGCGCTGCTACAGCCAGGAGATGCATAAGCGCAAATGCTCGTTCTGGGTAATATACAGTCGGCCACTGTACGTCGCACCTGAAGGACCTGCCTTCGGGGTCACCTCCTATGGTTTAAAGGCGGTCGGGTCTTGGAGATCAAGCCTTGGAGGTCATGTCTTGGATGTTACGCAAATGAAGCTACAACTTGATGGAGCCACCTCAAAAATCACACACTGGGTGCCATGTATTTGCGTTTTTGTTTATCGGGGACCCCCTGAGCTCACCTTGCTAAACAGAAAGGCGGTTATGGAGAAGGTAGGCAGTATGATCATGGCTGGATGGCTGGAGTGAAAGAAGAGCATTTCTGAAATGTAGGAGCAACAATATTCTCCTGGTGGACAGGGCAAAATGTTTAGTGGTGTCCCACCAGCTTTCTTGGGGCCTCAGGGGTCTCATTTCCACAATCGAAGGTCAATTATAGAGTGAACAACTCTGAGTCTGAGCACCCAACAAAACCAAAGTGAATGTGGGGGAACTGGAACTCCATGCAGACTAAGCCAGAATCGAAACCCCGTCCAAATGGACACCCCAGAGACTGTAGGTGATCAGCACTACCTGCAGTGCCACCCTAGATCCACCAAGGTTCCCAGCAGATCCAGAAAGCAATAAATATATTTTGATCTAAACCGCTTGCCCATGACCTTTCTACACAGTTCTTATTCTGGGGAGGATTGGGCATTAGGACTGCGTTCGAGGAGATATGGTTTGTGAAAGAAGCTACAGAAACGTCTCATGGTACACAGAGTGCATGGGCTGTGAAGAAGTGTGTGAGGACACAAGACAGCCAGTGTGGGCAGAAAGGCAGCAGCCAAAGACGCCGCTTCAGAGCAGCAAGTGGTGATTCTCAGACAGAGCGTTTCTCTGGGATCACATCCCAGGGATGAGACCAGGGTGGAGTGCGTGGGGGCAGGACTGAGGACGAGACCTATCCTCCCCAGAGAGGGAGGGGCAATGGGGCTAGTCATCCTCCCAACTTTGGCTCATAATACCCAGCAAGCACTGGAGGGCCGTCCCTGGCAGGGTCCACTGCTCCTTCAAGCGTGTGATGTGCCTAGTGGATGTTTTTGGCAGGAGGCCTGCACTTCGGGTGCCTGTTGGACAACTGGTATTAAAGAGGAGAGGGAGGTGATGTCTGGCCAGGCGCTGAGACGGGGCTGGAGAATTCTGGGAAGGGAAGTGGACCTGTTGCAGTGTCCCAGGGGTGGCCTTCAGAGGGACCAGAACAAGCAGGAACCTTTGGTTTAGCAACAAGGGTTTCCATGGTCAAAGTGAAAGGGAAAGATTCATTCAGGATCAGCTGCTACGTTTTCGTCTTTTTTTCTTTATTAATTTATCTCTCACTTTTCTCCAAGGTCATTTTTAATAAGAGGTTTTTACTCTAAGTCACGGTACTGCATCTATTTATAAAGCGGCACGATTTTTGCTAAGTGCCTCGATCATCAGTTCTGCAGCACAAGAAGGGGTTCAAACGGGATTTTTGACTGCAAAGTGATGTCTTTTACCTTTTTGCTTCCAGATCTTCCTCCTAACAAAGCTTGTCTGTTTAGCAAACTGTACAAGTTAATGTTTGGTTTAAAACATAAGTTTTTGTGAATCATTACACAGCAGCTGACATGCTACGCTTCCTACCGCCATTTGGGCCCAGTTCCCGTCCATGCCTGTTCCAGGGAAGATGCCAAGCTGCATTGTGGGAAAGGACCTGCAGCATTTAGCCTGGTGACACAGTCAGCATGGGAAGCAGCATTGCCAACCAGGAAGTAGGAAGCGAGCCACTGTAATGTTGTGAGAATGTAAGGGAACTCTAGCAGTAGATGGAGAACCTTTGCTATCCCAGGGACACCATGCAGGACTCATTGTGTGTGGCCCTGGCATGGGAGCGTCGCCTTCCTCTCCGACATTATGGAACATATAGATAAGAGCCAAGAGGAGCACCCAGCAGCCTTTAACACTTCAGGTGTGTGAAACTGTGAAAACTTCTTTTCACGGTAGGTGGAGGAAGACAGAGATCTGACGGTCAACAACAACTGTTTCCTAAATTCCACCCTCTTCTCAGACAGCAGAAACAACATTTCACCATTAGTTTATTCTCAGAAAACTCTCTGAAAGGGTTTTGGATCTTGGAGACGTGGATGAATTACAGGTTGAAAACCAACACCAAACTCAGTGTTGTTATATAAATGTCTCTTATCGACAGCTGAGATGTTCGAAATTGAACAGGAAGGGTTAAATGAAAGAAAGGAAACTGTGGAAAAGGGTGGGCAGGGAAGCCTTCATCATGTTTGCTCCAAGTACAGACCAGACCGGATAGATCGACATTAGAAGATGGAGGGTTTCAATCTCTCCTCAGTTAATAACACCCCTTCCCAGTTTGTGTTTTTTTAAGGACACAAGAATAGAAGCACTTTGGGGCTCACATCTCCACACTGGTGAGGACAAGCAGGCTGACACCCCCCGCCCCCCAAGCTGCCATCCCCCAGCTCACTATCACCCACGACCCATTTGTCCTGGCAGTGTCTCATTACTTGGGTGCACTGTTTGCTGAGCCTGACATGGTGTCTGCGGAGGGAAGGTCGTGCTCCTCGTTTCCATCGATTCCTTGGAGCGGCACCTGCGCTAAGGTATTCATCAGGACTGGTGGAGCTTGACCAGAGCACATTGTCGGATGTCAGACAGGACCACGAGTGTGGACAGCTGCTTAGAAATAGGAAGCAAAAAAAAAAGAAAAACAGGAGAGCTCTTGCAGTTGTCAGCGATGGGATAGGACTTTAAAAGGAAATGCGGGTGTGACTTGACAATTTTCAGTAGGCTGAGAGTCCAATGAGAACTTGCTGAGAAGTGACTGTCGTTCTAGGGCTTTGGGTCGGTGAGGAAAAGGGTACGACTTTCTGTCGGATGTCAGAGGATCTGTCCCCACAGGCCACCAAGCCGGGCTCGGGGAACAGCTACGCCAAGATGACTGTAAGCAACTTGCTTGGGTGACAAATAGGGCTGGAGCTCCCTGGAATGATACAGAGGCAGTGAACGTCTCTTCTGTGTTTGGAGATGTAAATGAAAGAATGGGGAGTAGGACCACTGTCATGTGAGATCACCATCCTCCTTAGGGTTCAGCACAATCCAGTGGTCTGATTCTCGCACCACTGCTTCCCTCGTGTCAGCTCCTTATCGTTGTGACTGTCGGGGTCACTGCTGGAGCAGTAGAAGAAGAACAAGAGCAAGAAGAACAGAACCATAAAAGGAAGAATCAAACCATTAAGAAAAAAAGTTGATGAAGAAAAAGAACAATAAGAGCAAAATCAGAGGAAGAAGACGAAGAAAAATAAGGCCACAGCATCGAGGTAACACTTAATGAATAGGTTACGTCCACCTGATATTATGTCTCCTCCTCCACTGCACCATTAAACAGCTGTGGTTCAATGAGATTTTTCACACCTTCTGCAAAGAACCTTCCCCGACGAGAGGATAAACCTCTCAGAGACAGTGGAGGCCCTTTGTAGGGTTACAGTCACGAGGACCGCCAACAGCCAGCCCAAAAAGATTTACGACAACATCCTGGAAACACCAAAAGACCTTCTGCTATGAGAATCGATGAACGTGATTCTCCATTGTGCTCAAGCTCCACAGAGGCACTAAATTGGGGTTATTGATTTTGTGGATGATTTCCCAGACCCACAGTGTGGGTGGGGCTACAACCAGCTGCTCTTTGCTGATCTTTATGAAGCTTAAGACTGCATCTGCCATAGTTGTTCTGGGAACGAGGAAAAGCAGAATGTGAAGGTGTCCTGGAGGTGGCATCACTGGAAAATAGCAACTCCAAACTGAGGACTTTGGCAGCTTGTTCTTTCCCCTCGATTTGTTGTTCTGCATGACAGAAGGTGGCGGGGGGCTTGGCAAGGCATCTGCAGATGAGGGGACAGCCTTGCTCTGCCAACAGTCTTCCAGGGCACTACAGCTTCTGCTGCAATAAACACCTTGGCTTCTTTAGGAGTGGTGACAGATCCAGCTATGGGACTGGCCATGGCCTGGCTGTCACACACACCACTGTGTGTGCACGTGAAAGCAAGGAGACGCTCCTCGAGGGGAGGGGGGGGGGGGCTGCAGTTTCCATCGTTTTTTGACACTCCTGCTGCAGTCCAACTCCCGAGCGATCTGGCTGCCGTGTCTGACTTTGCTGTCCTTGGATTTCTGCTTCGGTTTGGGTTTATTCACGTCGCTCTCGTACAAACACACACAAGCGCCCACGCACACATATGCCGCACGCGGCATTGTGCATCCATGTGGCGCACAGACCGTTCGGCTTCGCTTACCAGCAAAATGGACTGTAAGGGAGCACAAATAAAGAAATAGATTCAACATGACAATTTTTAAGAACTTTACCAAAGTTCTAAGATGCTTACGGGTCATTCTGGGTTACATGAGGGGTTGTTACCATTCGTGTTTCATTCTAGTATCATTGCTCATGCAAAGAATACATTATATTTTGGAGATATTAATTTAGATGAGCACTGACCCTTGCTGGCCCTAACAGGGATAATTCACCATCCATGTGGAGTTGATAATCGCGACATCTCCTTTCTCCTGGAAAAAAGCGGCATGTAAGCAGTCTGTGCATGTGGATGGATTCAGAGAGGATGTCCAGATGTGGACCACATCGCCCGGTTGGACACCTGTCCCGTCGGTAAAAGACACACATTGTGCACAGTGCACATTGTCTTTGTGATGGAGTTCACCCACCTGGTTGCTGGTTGCCCTCTCCTCCCGTTCTCCCAGCTTTCCAAGCGTCATGTTTCACGACGTGTCCACAGTCTCGTCATTTGTGCTTCCGGTTAGATCTCTGGTCTGGTTTGCGCCATCTCTTTGTACTTCTGTCTATGAGTGTTGTCCTTAAAAGTCTCCTCCAGCACCACACTCCATATGAGTCCATGTGTTTCCTGTCCTTCACATCCCCATAGTGATATCGGAAATCGCATTTCTTTGACCATTCCGATCTCCATTTCTGTGGCTACATCAGCACATTTTCGTATACGTTCCAGATAACCACGCATCCATGCTTTGCGCTGCAATCTCCGATGACCTTCTGTCAGCCTCGGGGTCCAAAGGGCTGATAATGGTTGAGCTGTGGATCAATGTTCCTCTTTGCTGGACAAAATCTATGATTTCATCTAACAAGGGTAACCTCTCAAATACTCGTTGCTTTAATCACTCAAAATCGCCGCCCTTTGCAAACCCGACTTCAATGAGACACTTTTCAGTCCAGCTCTCGCAACTGATGGACTTTCATCATGTCGGTGGGGGTAGAAATGAGAAGGAGAAATGAGAGAGGAGTTAGGCCCTGGTTCAGAATCGCCTCCGAGGGGTTTGACCCCCATCCCTGCAGGGTTTCTTTAGTGGCACAAAACATGGCAGTTTGCTTGATAATGAGCTCAGGACCAGGCTGTTGAACCCACATCCACATGCAGGTCAAGAGTATGGACCGATGAGCATCGAAGAGAAAGTCCAGGAGTGATAAACAAAAGATGCTTTTCTCAAAAACCGGAGGAGGAATTCACGGTTAGTACCTCCATCAAGGCCACAACTGTTGTAACCGCTGTGCCGCAGTTTGACTCTTTACTCTACATATTAATAAGGACGTGTGTGAATTACTGGCCTTCAATTACCGCGTCATAAGCGGCTCGGATCAGATAATTTAGTGTTCATTTGAGCAAATCCCCCGAGGCCAGATTCCAACGCAGGACCCACCGCTCAACACCTCGCTTCACGAGGGGATCGAAGTGGACGCAGACGCCTGAAATTCATTACGAGATCAGATGGTTTGTCTTGAAACGTCAGCTTTCTGCTTGGTGTAACTGTCAGCAGCTTGGTGGCCTTTGAGAAGCGGCCGCGTCCGCTCGCAGCACCAGCGCGAATCCATCGGAGGTGCAGGGTCTTTCACGCATATGGAAAAAAACACAGTGAACCTCTGGATCTACATCGTGGGACTCTTGTCTGGTATATGGACCATTTTCCCCGTGGTAAAAACACAGTATATGAGCTGTGAGGTTATTTCCTGCAATGTCTTTATTTTTAGAGCTTGATGATGTTTAGGGGGGACATGGTGTAGGTTTGTGAGGAGCGAATTCTTTTCCTTAAGAAACAGCAGAGGAAGTGTGGGGGGGGGTGTGCTGTCTCGCACGTACCATTTACAGGTGGTAAACAAACCATGGAAAAGTATTTTGAAATCCGGATGCTACTGGGAACTAAACTTGACAGTTAGAAAGTCTGTAAGATATAAATATACTCGGGCAACCGAAATTAATAACCCTCATTTTGAACCACTTCAAACTCTGCGTATTTTTGTTGTTTCCAGCTTCTCCCGGATCAGGTGTGCGGCCGATCCAGGTTCCACGAGACGGCCTGCGTGTTGAGGCGGAGGGGGGCGCCGGGCTGCTTTCTTTCTCTTTCTCGTGAGAGCCGACCTGCAAGGCAGCATCACGGTGGCCACCTGAGCCGCGTGAAAACAGGCGCCATAAAATGTATGGAAATTACATCCATTACCGCAGTTCTCACCTGCGCACAGCAGTGCACATAATAAAAGCAGCCCAGACAGGTGCGATTAAAGCAATAGGAGGGAAGTAATGGGAGATATTTTGCATCCAACAATCCGCCCAGGTCTCCTTGTGGTTTCTGGACCTGGGAGCGACTCTGCAGCCGTCCAGCTCAATTGAAACACATTTGGCTGCCCTAATGCGTCACGTCATCCTGGATGTGGAAGGCCAGAGGTGACGCTGTGATCATGCGTCACCTTCGTTTCATGTTCTGCCATCACCGGGTTGGTGGGAGATGTCAGGACAGCCAGAGACGGACGGTGAAATCTGGAGAAGCACGGAAGACCGGGAAGAGGCTCGACAATCGATTTCGATCGATTTCCCCCCGTGTTCAGACCTGTGTTGCTGTGGCTGCTGGCAGTTTGGCCCAGCATGGGGGACAAAATGCAACTGGGGGAACCTTTTTCCGCAACTTCCACGTTCCTGGTCAGCGACCAAATTTTACCAAGTTCACACTTCTGAGCTGAGGGCCAAATTTTCAGCAGATGGAGTGTTAGTTAGAGATCCGGCTCGGACCCCTCTTCTCCGAAAGTTTTCTCCGTCGAGGTACACGCACCGAATGAACAAAGCTAGAACATCTTGCCGCATAAATTAATAAATCACTTTAAAGTTCATTACATTGTACAGCAGTCAGAAAAATAAAGATGAATTATAATAATTATTTGCCATTACTGAACACCTAACAATTTTTCAAGTCATTAGTTGCACAAATATTCAGATCAGTAGATGTCTGCATTTTATGGTATTGTTGTTTACATATAATTTATACAGGGTATAATCTTGTTGTATTTACTGTATTAACTACGTTCCCGACTCCGCATCGTGTTGGACGGGAGTGTTTCCTGCTCACCGCCATCATGTTTACCCCCAACCCCCTTCTCCCCAGATCCCTGCCGTTCGCACACAGCGCTCTAAATGAGTCTGGAATCCTGACCGGATGGGGGGTGTACGAGCGATACAGATATAAAGCAACATGGATTCAAGGAGGCCTGTGAGGCGGGCTCGGCATCGAGCAAAGTGTACATGGAGGTGTTTGCTGAGCGTCACTCATGTGCGTAGCGATGTGAGAGACCCTCGCTGTTGGGATTACTTCTCTCAGCCCCTCGCACAAGCGAAGGAGGCACTGTGAATGAAGGAAGAGTGAATTGTGGGTAAAGCATGTAGGCAAATAAAAACAAAAACAAAGGAAATTACAATTGTAAATACAACTGCAGGGGGTCCTAATTTCTATTTTTTTACACCAGTGGCGTTTTTGGAGGGAAAATTTGGAGGGAAACCCTCGGGTCTCCGCCTGGCTCCCCTGTCACCTCTCATTCGTGAATGGCAGCACCACAACGCCCCCTAGGAAGAACCGTCACCAGATTTGCACTCTGGGATCCCAAGGTTACAGCCATTCCAGGCACTTCAGCTCCAACTCCCGATTTTTCCACGTCTTCCCTCACTTCCGCATTACTGCCACAACGCAGCCCTGCACCGCCCTTAATTTGAGGAAAACTGTGAGTTTCTTTCCTGACTGCCTTCAAACGGCTATTTTTACACCAAAGGTGTGCGTTCCCAGGAGGATCGCAGCACTGCTTTTTGTTTCCATCGCTAACCCCTACAGCCCACCATTGCTTTTTTAATTTTTTTATCAATTCAGCAACCCCCCTAGCGCGCGAAGGAAACTCACCAAGTTTGGCGGGATGCGTCCTCCTTCCCCGCACGGGCACGTCGTGGGATCTAGTGGGTGGGGGTTGTCGGCTGACTCTTGCCAGGGAGTCTGGCCCGCCTAACTGTTTGTTGTGTATTTATCTGACGGGCCGCGGCGGCGAGACTTAAACAAACAGCTCACGCAGTCGAGGTGAGCTGCCGCCGCGATCGATCCGCTTCGACGCGACGGGGGGGTTCAAATCCCGCCCTGCCGTGCTTATGAGCGTAACACTTAACCTGATTTGGGCTGCCGTGCAGTTTAATGAAATCAGAAAGCTTATACGGCGTAGAGGTTGGCAGTGAATAGAATATTTATGCTAATGCACACGGCCAACAGGCAACGAGGCGCTTAAGGAGCTGTGCAAGAAATAAAAGACCACAGGTTTGAGTCTCCGGAATGCGGTGTTTCGCATGGAACCCTTGGGCGAGGGAGCTTAAAGGACCGTTGTGTAACTCCGCACGTAAATCACTTCGGATTAAAAGCATCCGCTGAATAACCACGTTGTGCTGCGCGCTGCCCATTGTTATTCTAAGAGCGCGTCCGGCTTCCGCCTGCGGCCCGAGTGCCATCAGTCATCGTCCCCAGCAGGCCGATGCTTTAAGGTTCATCTCAGCGGCCCGACTCAACTATCCATAAACGTTTAGGTAAACAGAACGGCCCCACCCCCCAAAGAGCTCTGCCGCGCAGATTGATTTCCGCGGCTGGGCCGAGCGCTGTCGCGATCTCACGGCGGCTCGTCTGCAGTTTGCCAAACGTGGAATCGATCTCCAGATGCACTCTCGCAGGTCGCCTTGTGGAGGGCGGGGCTTCTGGAGCCAAGCCAGGCTGCTGGGGACCCAAAGTATTGGCACAGGGGGCCACTGATCCCCTTCGGTACCGCGGCAGAGCGCTGACTCATCCCGGTCCTCCTCCAGGGGGCGTCGATCCTGTTGTGCGAAGGGGTTCACACGAAGCGGGGGGGGTCAGGATGCCGTCAAGAGGTGACTCATTCCGTCGAGAGGAGACCCGTTCGACGGTTTGTGCCCCCCGATGGCCGCTGGAAATGAGAACGCGTCACGGTTCCGGCTATTTTCGTCCCGTTTTTCTGAGTCATCGCAGGAAAATCGCGCAAAACAAGGTGCACGACTGGCTTGTAACCGGTTCGGATAGCCGAGGAACGAGGGTGCTTTTAAGCTGATGAATAATTAAAACCGATTCAAACAGCACCTCTGCTGCTTCCGCCGGCGCCTCTCTCCACAAACGCGGGCTTTGTGACAGAACGTCGATTGTTGCCGACGCGGACGGTGTCGTCCCCGCGTCATCCTGATGAAAACACCAGCCAACCTGACAGTGATATAAAAGAGAGATCCCTCCCGGGGATATTCAGGAAGGACAATACATTTGTAATTATCTTCCTTTCGTTTCCCACCCTCCTTGAGGGATGAGCTTAGGCTCCACGCCAAGAACCTCTCCCCAAAACAGAGCGGAGTCCAAGTGGATGCGGCGATAAATGGGCCCAGCAGAACAGCAAACGCCGGAACGGAAGCGCAGAGGCCTCATTACTGGCGCGCTACGGATGCGGCGGCGCATTTTCACCGCGTTACTGCCGCACGAAAACAGTGGTTTTGAAACGCTCTTAAGCGACAGCTCCTTTGCACCACAACTGTTCAGCCCACGAGTTTGTTGGAAGCGATTAGTTATTCTGGGCACCGATTTCAAAAATAAACATTATTTCCCCGAACCATCAGTTACTGAGAAGTGTATGAGATGTATTATCTTGGCACGGCGTGTCTAATTAATTCCTTCTTTCATTGCCGACCGCCTCATTACGCTCGCCCGCTCCGGCCTGCTCGCTCAGGAACGACACGGACGCTCCCGCTTTATTTTTTTATTTCCGCGACTTCTATTATACCCTCCGCAGACCCGGCGGGAAATGCATAAATAAACGAATAAAGATAAAAGGTTTTTGGATATGTTTCGAAGATTTCTGGGAGGTTTTCGAAGCCCCGCCCCCACATATCTGGCGTCGTTTGAAAGCGCAGATTGGCCTCTAATGCGCGGCGGGACTGAGCACTGAGCCACATGCGTGTGAAAAGCCGGTGTCCTCTGGAGTGGACAAGCGTGAATGGCTGGGTCTCGGCAGGACAGGAGGACGGGACTTCGCTCCTCAGAAGGCTCTCTCGGGAAAGTGCGCGTGACAGCAGCGTGGCGAGGGTTCAAAACCTGGCTGAGACACCTCTGCCTCGCCCCAGTCTGGAGTGGATCGGTGTCCAGGAAGACAGTCTTAGCGGTGAACGCGAAAGTGAGTCGGCCACCTTCTCGGATTAGATTCGGCACGGTCTCCCTTGGGCCCGAGAACATCGGGAAGGTAATTGTGGAGCGCGCAGTTATTAATCCGTCGGATGCAATAAAACCTGGGTAAATCGGTCATCTTGGGTGCGGCAACGGCTGCACGGACCCACCGGGGATTTCCCGCTCAGGAACATCTCGATGCCTGGCGGGTGGTAGACCACACGCTCTCACAGAGGAAGGATGTTTTATGAAAAAAGTAAAATAAATGAAGTCTGAGTACTGCTGCTCGAAACCCTCCTGACTGTTGCAAGCACACACTCTGCTCTCTTGAACCACTTTCTCTTCAAAGCACACACTTTGACCACTTAGAACCATCAAAACACGTCCTGATCACTTCGAACCTCCAAAGCACACACTCCGTCTACTTTGAACTTTCCACACACGCATTCTGATCACTTTAAACCTCCAAAACACACTCTGGGACCACGGTGGGCCTACAAAACACACTCTGACCGCTCTGAGCATTGAAAGCACACAGTGACCATACACTTTGGTGGTGTCGTCGTGCTCAAGGTGTTGCAACCCTGACAATGATTTGTTTTCATGTTACTGTTGTTCTACGTTTGAGCAAAAAAAGCATCTGCCAAGCAACTAGAGGATCAGTCACTGAGCTTTTGGAGTAAACTGGTCCTAAACCGCTTCATGTGGGCAGCCGGTAAAAATGAATGAAATATAAACACTTGCACTTCCCTGGAGGATGATCAGTCATCGAGCTGCTCGATGGGAGGTCAGGCAATTTCAACCCTTTGTTTACAGAGGATTCTGCAGGAGTGTCAAGGCTGCCCTTTGAGGCCTGTAGTTACAATGCCAAGGGTTGTGGAGACCACGGTAAACGCCGGCATTACGCTGTGCAAGTGTTTAGCCCCTTCCCTGCATCCATAAATTTCCAGGCAGCTGGTGAATGCATGACACATACCTGCATGACCAAACCATATTTGTTCGTGGCTGTTTTTGTCCAGTTATAATTGTACAAATTTTAAGGTACAAGATTTGAATCCCACCTCCTGCTGTAGTACCCTTGAGTAAAATTGTCAATTTAAAATAAAAGTGAATAGATAAATAAACAAAAGAATAAAAACTCTGGACAACTGTCTCACTGACCAGCAGAATTAGTTAAGGACAGTAGATCCAACAGATAGACCATAGATAGATAGATAGATTTTGTGAAAGTGATGAAGTATCCTTTTTATTCATAAAGTCTACTGCAATAAAATAATACAGCATGTATTGTAATAAGCTCTACTGTGGCAGGTTACAAATGTATTGCAAACCAGACGTGCTGCATAGGAGTTATCAGCTGTTTCCGCCTGTTTTTCTTTGTCTGAACACGGTTACACCGCATCACTACATTTACTGCAAAATTCATATGTTTAATAAACTTATTTATTCAAATGCTGGTGTCGGCATTAATGTGAAATGTCCTGCACTGTACACACTGCACCCTGTGCTGTAAACATACACATTAAGTGTGTCTAGTGAGGTAACTGGTGTTTACAGTGTTTATCCTGCTCAGATCAGGGCTTCATAGTTATACAGGTGTTTTCCGATGGGCTGGGAGCCAATTATTTGTTAAACAGTAACAAATAAATAAAATAATGTGTGGAGACTTGCACAGGATAATTCTGAAGTGTGATATACGTGCAGTAACTGCACTGGCGACGCCGTTGTTTTCATCTGTTGCTCCAGACAGTGCAGTTGGGTTTGTATTTTTATTTTCATACGTGGCTGGAAAGTGTTACTTTCAGAGTCGTCACTTTCTTCTCAGAGCTCATCTCGCAAAGCAGAATCTGGGTCCTGAATAATCCGCAAAATTTCCTTCACAGTATCATGCTTTTTTGGGGGGGGGGAACACAGCACAGAAACTCGAAGGTGTATTTTTTAGTCTGCGTTTCGCACTCAGAGCCGCTCTGTGTTCTGTGCTGCTGTCGTGCGTTTTTGACACGTCGGCCCTTTTCCGTCCACGTGCAGCGGCGATCGCAGCAACTCAACACTCAGCCTTGTGGCGGTGAAACCAAAATCCATAATTTCCTTGACTTTTATCGACATTTAACATTAATTATACTCCCCCATCCTCTTGTTGTTGGTCTTTAACCACATCCAGGTCCTAACATCAACTTTTGTCAACAATCACCTTGAAAATGTTAATGTTTACACTGTCAACCCAGGTGGAGCACGTTGATGGTGAGCTTTGAAAGCGCTCACCCTATTGCGTCATCCCAACAAGCGGCTTTCGTCTGCTGGGAGTTGCCAGTAGCTTTGGTGCACCAGATGGAATGTGACCGGAACTGATCTGGGAACAACCACTGCACATCACTAACAAGCCAACTATCCGCTCAGCTGGGATTGTTCTCACACCGCCGAGATGAGCATCGGCCGCAGGAGGCGTTCAGTGGACTGGCACAGATCGGCAGGGGGCAGGGGGTCCGCTGCATGCCAGTTAAAGGCTTGTTTACTTTCGCCTGTGGCCGGCCAAATGTCAGCGAGCCTGTTTAAGAGGCCTAAGTGAGAGCGCGGGGCTGCTCCGGGGCAGCGCTCCATACCAGCGGGATGTGGGTTTGACACTCAGGTCCATGAGAGTTACTGCGTGCGGAACCACAGTACACAGTGGCAGATGACAAGCCTGGAAAAATAACCTGCAAAATTGGTCTACCAGTGTAAATGGCTTAATGTACAAACTTCTGGCAGTTTGGAGAAAAATCAGCTAAATAGTAGTTGATAACAGGAATAACTTTCGGGGGCTCAATTATATAAAAAAATCAGTACTAAACAAAAGGATGGTCTAACATACAAATGACATTTCTAAAAATTATAGAAATGTAGGATAATGTCATTATTATTGTTATTATTATTATTATTATTATTGTTATTAGGTGTCAGCAGTAACAGATTTAGGATTAGGGTTAGGGTTAGGGTTAGAACTCTGCCATTTTTAGATTTGTTAATTCTTTCTGTAGGGACTACTAAAACTGGGACATTATTTTAAAGCATTTCTTTCTTTTTATTCAGTCTGCATCCCTGGTGTTGTATTTTAAGGTTTAATTCTGTTTCAACTTCTACTTTTTTAAAGGAATTGTTTACTGAAATAAGTACATGCTGCCATTTCCCAACTGTTCAACTAGCACAGTGCCAGTGGCCGGCCACTATAGGAGGGGGTGTTTCGCCAGTTCACATTGTTACTGGCAGCACTTCTTTCCTCAAGCCAGACACTGAGCGTGTTAAAATGTTCTGTGATTTCTCCATTTATACATCACGGTAATCTGACTGCATCAGTTCCAGATAAATACCATGATCTCGCTACTGTGGTAGTAGTTGACTCTCCTAACCACGAACCCCCTGACGCGTTCCCCCTGACGTCCTTTTTGAAGAAAACTCAAAGTTCTTTGTATTTGGACACAACTCCGACATTACTCTGCTCTGCCCTCATCTCAGACCCTCCCCACAAAACCCGCCTGAACCTCATAGTCGTTTCCGGCCTTGTCGGCCAAGGCCTCGGTGGCCGAGCCGCTCGCTCTCATTAGCTGGACACCACCGCGGCACAGTGTCGGGCCTCCGGAGACAAAAACCCCCAAGGGGCACTTTTGGTTGGAGTGACACCGCACCGCTCCCTTTCGTGCTCTCTGTGTCTCCTGCTGTCACCGGTAATTGCATTTGGTTCCCCACTTTCTGTCCCTTCTTTCCCACAGAAATCATAAACCAGGGACGTCCATCAAGTAGCACCTCGCTGGGCCTCTGCATCTGGCTTTCAACAGCAAGGGGAAATAATTATATAAAATAAATTGAAATAACAAACAGATACGTTACATTTCAACAGGCCTGTATGGATTAACACAAAATTGTCAGCTGAGGGGGGAAAAAAATAATAAAAACGCGTGAAGCAGAAATATAAATGTCTGACATGGGGGAGATGTGACCAGTTTTTTCCAGCAAAAGGAAACGATGCAGCGATATTGAAGCTTGCAGTAAATCAGTGCTTCTCTCTCTCTCTCTCTCTCTCTCTCTCTCTCTCTTATAATTGGGCATTGTATTTCATACTGACATTTGAAAATGTCAATAGCGTACGCTCTCCAGGCGAAAGAGAATTTCGATGAGATCCGCCGAGCGCTGAAAGGCTTTCTCTCCGTGTAAAATATGTGAACTTTGCAATGGTGTGTGTGTGTCGGCGTGTGGACGCACGACTGCTTAGAGAAGCAAGGGAGCAACACGTGACTCTGCAGCCGGTGACAGTTGTGACCAGATGCGNTGGCGAAACCCTGCGGTAAAAACGCGGTAAAGTCTCTGCAGGTGTCCCTGACCTGTGGAAGTGTTTCGTTAAACCGGGACCCCTTGGGGGGGTGAGGGGACTCAGCAGGGTGTGACTCCTGCAGACGTAGTAATATTTACCGGATGCGGGACACCCCCCCCCCCCCCCACACACACACACACACACCCAATTCCACCATACACACAAGAGCAAATCATGCAGTCATTCATAATGCAGTAAGTGCTGTGTGGTAAATAAGGATGCTCTCAACCCTAAACCCATCTCCCTACATCCTCGCACCATTCAGTTTGATGTGCTTTGTATGCCTTTGGAGAGCACCGTGCCAAAGTGGCAGCGTCTGTTTTTAAAAAGGCCCAAAATGAAGACGACTTTGTTACATTATTCATGTGTATTTGCACAGCCAATGCTTTTATCTTGGGCCACGTCCACGGCTCACAATTATACACGTGTACCTCGAACGCAGCTGGTTTTTTATAACCTTAAGCAGTTTAGTTTAAACACTCCGTGCTGGCAGCGGTGTCCCCTGTGGGAGTTAAACCCGCAGCCTTATGGGGGCAGGTTGAGTCAATTGAATAGCACATACTGTCTGCAGTACTGCAGAAATGAGAAGGATCTGCAGAGGGTGCAAATAGCGTGCCAGGCAGAGCTAAGGCTCAGTCAAGTGAAGATGGGCTCGTTGGGTAGGATAGAGCCAAGTTGGTAGGTGTGGTTCAGTAGCAGGGAGGGTTTGGCCAAGATGGAGGTCATGTGGAAGGACACAGCGAGGGTTGGCTCAGTGCAGACAAAGGGTGTGGTCAAGCGGTAGGGGTGGAGTAGGTTCTTTCGAGATCATTTAAAAGGGCAGAGTAAGGACAGGGTCAAGAAGCGGGCGCAGCTGATGTGTTGTCAAATGGCAGGGTGACACCAGGGTTTGAACAAGGCGCTTGTCGTGTGGTAAGACCAAATCAGCACCTGGTCAGGGAGAGGCCTGGTGGTGATCCAGGGTCATGGCTGGTTAACATCCGCAGCCCCTTCCCTGGCTGCGTATGTCTCCGTGACCAGCGAGTGATGACGGCTTCGACTGCGACGGACCTCATCCTTCACCAGCTACACACCGTGTCAAACAGCAGTCGGCAAACCCTGGCCTGAGTTTGTGGCGCAGCAAAGAGTGTCTTCAATAATTCAAGGTGGACGGCGTCAGAGCTAAGCTAACCTTTTCTAATATGTGCCGGTTGCAAACTTTCTTCTGCCCCTCAATTTATCCGCACTTGTTTGTGATATAAATAGAGATCTGTTGGTACGCACACCATGAAGAGGGGAAAAATACACATCGTAAATTACCGACACACCCATAATGACACACGCAAAATTTATTTGAGAACAAAGTTTACGCCATAGTCCGAGGGCCTTCTAGGTTGACGCTAATGCATCAGAGACTGTGGGGGTGAGCATATGCGTGTAGACTGTGGCCCCTGTGCTGTTGGTGGTGTTGTACACCATTGTTAGGAGGGAAATCAGTGCGTGATGGGAGGTAAACCCTCCTTGTTCTGCCATAATGATTCAGAGTCAGTCCAATGGTGTGTCCTGCTGTGACTCGCACTGTTATGTAGAGCTGGAGGACGTCTGGAGGTGTGCTGTTTATGGCAAGTGCCATTTTTCCCACCTTCCCTTCTCTTCCAGGAACCTGGAAGCCAAACACTGGATCCTGTGAAAGAAGAGGAATCAGACTGACCACCTCGCTGTGCTGGCAGACCACAGCCACATGGCATTCTGTCATCTCCTTCGAAGGTTTCTGAGATGACGAGAAGTTCCTGAACATCGTACTAAGCCTGGAGGTCAAAGCAGGAGCAGCAGATGACGTAAAGGACAAGATCGTGGCCTTGCACTCGGGACACCTGAGCTCCTCCCACTGCAGTACCCTTCATCAACATTCTTATCCTGAATTGATACAATAAGAACACCCTGCGGTACAAATGGGTAAATCCATCCAAAGTTGATAATCTAACAGAGTAAATTGCATTCACCATAAGCATGAGATGACGGATAATGACAAATAATATGGCGTGAGGGTGCTGCTGATTTGGCTTTGCTCATTTTGCTGTCAGATTACCAAAGTGCCCAAGCTGAGGAACCCTGACAATGGGCTCAAGTGCACTGAATGACCTCAGACTCCCTCTCCGCTAATCAGCATATGTATGAAACAACAATGGAGAGCAAGACTCTGCATACGTTCGGGACTTGAGCAAAAACAGCATTGATCTTTTGTCAACCCAATCTCAGACACCTTTGCAAAGTTCCCACGAGCTGAAATGAGAAGGTATTCAGTACAGGAGCAGAGCTTCCCTTAGAATACCTCACCCTCCGACTCCATCTGAAGACCTCGGAGGAGGACTCGCATCGTCTCCGGCACAAAACGGACCGTTGTATGATTTCCATTATAAACTGCTACTGTTGTGTGGGATAAAAAGGCTGAATATGTGGGTTCCTTTCACCGTAGGAAAGAATCATTAAAATGATGATTTTGCTGAAAAACCAAAACAGGCAAATGTAGAAATGAATTGGGGCTGTGAAGGACAGCGGTAGTGGATTAGCGGTGTGTTTTGTGCTTTTATTTATCTGACAACATCCCTTTTTTCTCGATTATTGTCGTAGTGGCATTTTGCCATCGTCGCGTGCACTGCTGAAGATGATGCATGCCGAATCGAGGACTCGCTTTCGGAAGAGGAAGGCAAGATGCCTGGAAACGCAGGCAAATAGATGAAAGCCCTTGTCAACAAGTCCCACATGGCTGGGGGTGATCTTCATGCACGAATTTCCTTTTATTACCCGTGGAGATTGGAATAGAATCGCACATCGACCTCTGAGGGCAGCAGCGGCCCGAGGCATCCTCCTTTCCGAGTGAGTTGTCACGCCCAGGTGATGGTGGGATGCAAATCGAAAAAAAAGGCTCCAGATTTGATTTCCTTTCGAGTCTCAAAAGGAGCTTCATGGAGCATGACATAGCAAATAGGAATGGACACAAGCTGGGTTAGATCTGAAGCTTGGATCGCCTCATCAGGATGCGCGGCAAACTAGGGCTATCGCTCTCCATGCCAGACACAGCACTCCAAGCTTGACCAGTAGCAGAGCACGGAACAGGTAAGTAGAAATGAGGATGGTGGAGTGTATCACTGATCAATGTGAAGGTCACACAACCTCCTTGTGTTTGTGAGAAGTGAGACCCTCTCACTTCTGAGAGCCTGGCTGTTAGCTAGAGCTGGTAGTGCTATATTTGCAACTGTGTGGTTGTGTGTGTGTGTGTGTGTGTGTGTGTGTGTGTGTTGTGTCCTCTACTATCCTGTCTCCACAAAGCCCCTTTGACATCTGGATGTTCCGTTGCTGTCAACAGCTCCCTCTTTCTGACTTCCGACCCCCTGACTGCAGCTGCCAGGCTCTTCCTTGGTGTCTAGCCCAGCGTGTTCAGCTTCCCTCATCCTGGCGCAGATTTTTCATCTGCTTATGACACTCCTGAACCCTGGAGAGCTGAGCTCAGAGCCTGTCACTCGGCTGCAATGGGTTGCAGTGGAAGGAATTGCAGTGCTGAGGGCTTTTATTTCGCACGGACGTTTCCGGTAACAAAACAGAGGTTGAGCATCCACAACGGGCTGCACTTGCCGCAACATCTGGAGCAGTAGCTCGGTTCCCACCATTGGTGGTAATTTAGGCCCCCGCGTAGCCGCGCTGTCCCAGTTACCCCCCGCTATGTGGGTCAGAGTCAGTGGGCTCAGGTCCCGCTACTTAACAACAGAGAAGCTCACCAGCATCACAGTGGAGAAACTGACCAACCGTCACAACTGGCTCATTAACAGCCATCAGTGGCATCCTGGACCTATAGGTGTAGAGCTGTTTCCATAGCAACCACAGAAACTTACCACCCTATGCCCACAGTTTTACAAATGCATTAATTTCCAACATGCACACGGTTGGGTTCACGTTTGTCCTGCAAAGGTGGGTTATTTTCAACGTCTGCTTGTCGCATTCGGTTGCCCAGCGGGAACCTGCGTGCTGTTGTGTTCCATATTCTCTTCCGGTTCTGGGTGACATTCCTTTTGTGTGTGACGTCTGGTCTTAATGTGATTAAGAGAATAGATTTTAGCGTGTTTCAAGAGTGACCTCTGGGTTCTATGACAATTTTTTACTGCAAAGACTTTATGCTGTTGTTTCTTACCTTTACGGAACAGTGCGTGAGTGATTTTGTGAGGTAATGGCCATGATGGCGCGTGCTTGAATGCGGGGGAGTTCAAGAGATGTTTGTGCAGATTAACGTACCATGTTTTATGACCGCGCCATTTATTTAGCAAAACATTGAAAAGGGGGTTTTTAAGGGTGGAATTTTGAAATTTTGCTCTAATTTTTGCAAGTGGCGGGAAGTATTTATTTGTATTGAACTGGCTTAACTTTGAGTTTATTTAAAGAGTCAATTTCCTTTAATAAAGCATTTAAAAAGAGATTGCTCAGAATAGTGAGCTGGCGTGAACAAACCTGCCCTGGGTTGTCGGTTGTCACAACGTGCTCCTTCCCAAGGCTGAAGAAGACGTAAATAATACCGTGGAAACCGCACTGCAGCTGGTTTTGACAGGTGGGGTTTTTACTCGTGACACTTCTTTCGTTCACAAATGGGTGAAGGAGGATGTGTCTCTGGAGGACATGTAGACGGTAGCATGTGGCATGAAGAATGAGGTTTCTTCTTCTTGGAAGGCGCAGCACTCTAACTTGTGTTCATAGGAGAAAGGAGAAGTGGGAGATAAAGCTTCACATGGACTGCTTGTTATATATTTTTATAGTTTTTTAAATATATTTTTAGTAGACTGTTTGGTCGCTTTCAGGCACGTCCCACACCGAGGACCTGCTGCCATCTTTCCTGCCCAGTGACCGAAAACTCATACAAATGTGAGTAAGTCTCCTGTGTAGAACCTCTGGGAAAGATGTGGGATGATATTAAGCGCTTTTTTTCCCCTGATGGGCGTAGTCTTATGATTCATTGGCAAATCCAAAGCGCAGATTAACTTCAACGTCATTTACCCCATTCAGGCGTCGGTGAGTGTTTCATCCTCCCGTGAGTTCCCGAGCTCCCCGAAGATTCAGCAGCCAGGTTTGTTACCAGATTAAATAATGACACATGGCAGACGTGCTTTGGAATCTGTCACGGCCGGTCAAGTCAATGTTCTCTTTCGCACGGACATCTTGGAGGACCCCCGAGGGGCAGCACGGCGACAAGGGAGTCGGGTCTGATTCCTGCGCGTTTGCGTCTCCGGCCCTCGCGAGCGCCCTTGTTTAAAGCCTCGCCGGTTGCACCTGAGAGGACGTGCTCTGAAACCATGCTGTCGTAACGCACGGCAACTGAGAAGAAGGAAACGATCGCAGTGGGAGGGAGTCCTATGACAAAGGAGCCCCAGAGAAAGGATCTAGAATAGAAGAAGAAGCAGCACTGCTGTGGGATTCGACATTAGTAGAACATCATAACAATAGCCTTCAGCGGAACTTGCTGGAAACAGGTAGAGAAACATCAACCAGAGCTACTAAAGACATTTTCATGTGTGCTGGTTGCTCAGCTTATGAGCACAATTTGGAGCAGAAGTCTGTTCATGACTCACTTTCTCCATAAGTCAAAAGTCACTTTTACTTAGTTGAAATCAATAAAGGTTTAATCATTCAGACTTCCCTCAATTTTTATACAAAAAGAGTGGGTACAATGAAAATAAACAATAATACTCTATTTCAATTAACTTAAATGAATTAATCCGTAATTAATGTAGGATATATGAAGAAACCAAGGTAAAATGAGGGAAAATCAATGCGTCGCTTCCTCAAACTACTGTCCAATGCAGCGTGTTGGCCGATTCGTCCGTTAAGCGTGTACATGTCGCGACCCTCCTCGGGACAAGCGGTTGGCAACGATGAACGGCTGGATGCTCTTTACTGCCATCTGTAGGTCAGACGTGCAAACACGGATCCCCAATTCTCCTGTCAAACTGGACACTTCTCACATCTTTGTAAATTTGTTGCTCAACTCTTTCTGACACGAGAAGCCGGTTTGCTAGCAGGAGGGGAGACCGAGATTTCGAGAGACATCTGCCACATCGACACTCCGGCTCACTGAGTCAGTGACGAGGATCACTTGGACTCACGTCACAAGGGCTCTGCCACCTGTTCGTGAAATCACACGTCCCGCGGGCAGAGGAAGCCGTTGGCTTCAGAAGCTCTGTAAACTTGGGAAACGGCTCATCCTCCAAAAGAGAGAGAGTCTGAGAAGGGCTAGAAGGTCCATAACCGTGCCTGTGTCCTGCATAAGAAGGGCTCACGTGTCAGTGTGTAGACCAATAAATACATCATGCATGGAGGAGTCCTTCGCAATGATCACGCTACCCAAGGGTCCGGGCTTCAGTCCCTACTGCTCTGGCTTTTACGATTACAGCAGAGACTTCCATCGACTCCCTTAATTTATAAGCAGTATGTTATTTTCTGAGCTCTACACTTGTGCACTAATAAATCATTGTTCAAGAGGCTACATCTGACTTCATGCGTGTGATGCCCCGTCACGCTTCAGCGTACTGTCCGCTGCAAAGCACCGTATTTGGCGGACGGGCTGAACTGCAAATGCTTCTTCTTACTGGCAAAGGTCATTAAGCGAAAACAGTTGGTGTGCCAATATGGCCAGTTATTCGTTTAGCAGACACCTTCTTCTAAAATGCATCAGACACAGACGTAGGATGACCAAAGTGCAGCTGGTGTGTCAGATACTACCATGTTGCTGGTTCACATCCCTCACGTAGCTGCCCATAGAAGTGAGATTCAAACAGCGAATATATAGGTAAACATAGCAGACGGTGTTGGACTCATTTGTGTAGCTGTCAGGAGAGAAATGGGTCTAAGAGAAGAGGGATTGGGAGGGACTGAGCAGCTGGGAGCTCATTCCACTACACTGAGGACAAAAAGGAGAACCTTTGAACTTCTGAGGTTGGAACCCATGTGACTGGGAGCATTGAGAAACGGAGGGGCACCGTGCTCTTGCTGGGGTGTACATAGTGAAGGCATTGTTCATTTGAGCATGTTGTAGGCCATAAGCAAAGTGGTTGAACGTTGATGGATGGAAGTAAACGGAGATCTACCTCCGGGACAGGAGCAAGGTGAAAACGTACAAGGGTTCCTTGCTTGGCCTTGCTTGGCTTCCTCCATATCCGGAAGCCCATTCGGTGAGATCTGCAAGCTGTACCGTCAACTGTACTCCTGCATACTTTCATATACGCGTATGTTCATCGACAGTTTCCCATCGCAGCGAAGGAACTAAACACGGCTGCCATTCCCCGGGTGCTCCCTGGCTAAAATTCACCGGAATATAGCGACTGCACACGATTACACGTTTGCATTTCGTTTGCGAGTGTCAAAAACGCGTCCTAATACGGGAGGAGATGGCGCTTGCCGCCTAACACGGGGGCGCAAAACAGCTGAGGCGCAGGTATTCGGTGACCGTCGTCCGCCGTTAATGAATTTAGCGCGGCACAAAGGAGACTCGCAGGGCACACTTTTACAGCCAATTAGACACGGATGGAAATGGCAACCGCCAATGGAGGGCGCGACCCGCACTAAATAATTCAGCAAAATAATTGCACTGTCACACAGCAAACTTAAGCGATTATTTACCCCCTTACCTAATACACTAAACTCTGCAATATAATGGTGGGGGGGGGGGGGTTTAAAAGGAAAGACTCTCTTAAGGTAGAACCTGCAGTGAGTTCAGTCACCCTAATCCTACCACCTCACCTTGTTCACATTCACTATAATCCAAGAGCTCATTGTTCAAAATCTCCTTATTCCAGCACATCACACGGTTGCAGTCCTACACGTCGCGTTGTTAATCCAATACGCCGCTTTGTTCGAACCGTCAGCAAAAATGTGGAAGCCGTCACCGATCGTCACCCCCTGCATTGTGCTGCTCAACAGCCGCCGACATCCGCTTGACCTTTGTTTTAATCCAGCTTTACAAGGATTCCTCAAACAAGTGGACCTGTTATTCTTCCCTGAGATACTACCAAAGATGGGAGCATTCTGACTGCAGAACAACCCCAGTAATTCAAACATGCTGAGCTGCTATTCGCATGCCGTGTGTTTGACTTCTTCTGTGTCACGCGGGCAGTGTCTGGAGTCCATAAGAGCTGGAGTCCAATAAGATCTACCCAGATCATCTGGTCCGCAAGGCGATCAAGGTGTACAGCTAATGCAGTCAGAGCACAGCCCAGCCAGAAACATCTGCTCTTCGCTGAGCCTTATTGATAGCCTGTGAAATATTCAGAGTGAAAATCGAGCACGGCGCCATATGATCTGTGGATACCTCGCATTCTGGGGAGACCGAGAATTGGCAAAAGCCTCGAGCTATGAGTTTAGGGCACGGTACAAAACGCTTGTGGGCCAAACACAGCCGTAGGTCAGTCGTTTTCCTCAACATCAAATCCAGCTGAGGCAAAAAAAAATGAATAAATAATCACAGAAACTTCAGCGCCTATGGAAAGTTGTGTGAAATTCAGAGGTTTTATGTTCTCAGAGAACAAAGACAAATGACATGAATACAAGTTTTTCTGTTTTCTTCTCAAACGTACTACACACAATGGGACTCATCCCACAAAGCCGTTTGTGATCCTCAGTTTTCCAAAATGATTGCATGGAAGCCAGATCTGAGTTCAATCTGAGGAAAATATTACTATTCATATTTTATAGACATGAAACACTATTTTTATTTTACTGGTTAATGTGCACTTATCACTATTTCTTTCTTTCTTCCTTTGCACTAATCTTGAAATATACGCTCAAATTCTGAAGGAAATTTTTACAGATCAGCTCTGTCTTTTAACTCAGTCTTTGTAAGACTTGTGCTCTCCTTTGCCTTTCATGTCAATGAACTATTCATGTCTATAAAGATATATTGTGAAAGAAAAGTCCTAGAACCTCCTGTGCTGACACCGTGGCCTTGGCAACTTTCGGCCCATCCAGGCAACCACAGATATGAGCGCACTGAGATTTAAAATGATGACTTCAACTGCTATGGCAGATCCTGAATTAGAAACAGAAACCTGCAAAGAGTGTTGGAGTTGTTTCCCCATGTAGCAGGACATGCGGCGTGTGACCGTTGTGCTGAACCACCGCAGGGCTCAGGCCATTGTTACGAAACCAAGGTGGAGGAGTAGTGATTGTGAGGCTGTAGGTTCAGCAACTGGACGAATGTTAGCTTACAGCTCTATAAAGCATGTTAGTAGCTCCATAAAAGTCTTTAGGTTGCACTCCCATAAAGGACATCTTCTCTCAGATCCATCAAGGTCCATGTCAGTCTGGAGGTCCATAAAGGACGTTATATCGAAGGTCAATAAACGCTGTTAACTTACAGGTCTATAAAGATGTTTTCGTGCAAGTCCATCAAACTTGTTAGCTTGCAGCTCCATATTGGATGCTCGTGTGTGGCTCCATGAAGGGTATTTTCTTTCAACCCTATAATGGATGTTAGTTTACAACCCAGTGAGGATGTTTGCCAGAAGGTCTGTAAAGGTCGTTAGTTTGAGGGTTCATAAAGGCCATCAACTTGGAGCTCCATGAAACATATTTGACTTGCTTAGCTTGGCTTGAAGGTCCCCAAAGAACATTAGCTAGCAGCTACGTGAAGGATGTTAGCTCGCAGTTCAGGGAAGGCTCTCGCCTTCAGATGCGATGTCATCAGGGGACACAACTGACATCACCCGAGTAGCGGAATCTTCCGAAAAACGAAAGGTCTGGGAAGTGAATTTCGGGCAACGTTGATAACGTATTCAGAGAGCGTTCATGTAGTGTTCCAAGAATGCTGCTTAAGAAAAGAGGCAGTCTTTAAAAGTACATTAATTGGCTTGTGCAACAGCAAGCCAAGAAGGGACAATCCCCCACCCCGCTATCCCCGAACCGCCACCGCAGTAACCTTCCAATTAGCAAGCGGCTCAAACAGACCGAGTGCAAAAACAGGTGCTTTGAAGTAAATAAGTTATCGGGCAACTCAGGGGATGTAATTAGGCCCCGAGCAGGAGCCAGAGACAGGCCACACAAGTCCAGAGGGAGTCGGGGCTCTGACTCACGGCGCGGCATTCAGAGAGCCGGCTTGTCAAATTGAATTCCTCGAGGGCCTCCCGTGTGCCAGCCCCTTTCTCGGCCAAGCCGCCCCCGTCTTCAACAATCCACCTGTTCATTAGCTGCACGTACATTCCCACCGATACGGTTCCCACAGTGCCCTTCAGGGACCACGCGAGAGGAAGTTTTCGAGATGCAATTTATTCCTTCAAAAAAAGCTAATATTTAAACTGACCCGACGCAAAATGTGGGCCGGTTGAGGAGGAACAAAAAAAAAGATGTTTCCGAAATGGTTTGCAGATAAAGCCAGACGCAGGAAGCGGGAAGCAGGCCTGACATCGCGGGAGCAATGAGGAAAGAAGCAGCAGTGTGTTCACACCTCGGAAAAGCCATCATGAGCCAGAGACAGTTCACGGCTGCGGAGGATGCATGGAGGCTGTTTGTTGCTCTTGATGAGACAGGGAGGCTGGGGATGTCCCCATAAAACAGCTCAATGCTCCTGTTTTCAGCGTAAAGCTCGATCACCACAGCCTTTGGTTATCCATCACTTCCCCACAGCCTGGGGCCTTCTGTGTGTGTCTGCGTCTCTGTGTGTCCCCATATCCCTCTTGTGCCAGTTCCTTAAATACCCTCTGATTTGTCAACAAACGGCTGCCGCTTTCAACCTGGATGTCCTACAAGGACGGTATTATTCCCCCTACAGGTGATAAGTAATGTATTCTACATTTTCCCACCTCCCAATGGCTTTCCTTGCAGTTATACTCCATTGCGTCCCTGGCAGATGCGGATGTTCGTGAGAACTCAATGTTTAATTGCTTACAACCAACCTGTGACCTTTGCTAGGATCGAGTTCCCTTTCGCAAAGAGCACGGGGTGTGGGCTTTAGGAGGACCTCCTTACGTCCTCCTAGGGTGGCAGGATTTAATCAAACAGATAGTACTGCCACTGGGAGGCTGGGGAGAGATCAGAGTTATTTCTGGGTCTGCTTTGGATATCTGTGCAGGGTGAGGAATAATGTACACCTTGACAGAGAGGTGGGAAGGAGAAGAGAGGAATAAGTCTTCTTTTCGGGTTTTGGGGAGGGGGGGGGTCACAGCTCAGGACTCCTGTGCAGCTGCAGGGCTCACTAACACTCTGTCTGGTTACGTTCTGCTTGCTTATCGATTTTCTGTCTGGTGTTGAACTGAATAACTAAACGGTAGTAGATGGTGAGTCAAGCACTTTGGGTCCTTTCTCTGTGCTGGAAATGGAAAATGAAATAATGCATATATTATTGTACAGCGTGTCAAGCTCTATGTCACGTCTACTTTTGAAAACACACACCGCAGATCATCAGAGCAGGTCAGTCAGGAACCACCAGGTCATAGAGCTCAGACTTCGCATCTAGACTGCTCTCTTAGCTGGTCCACGTGCCTCTGCTGGACTGGTCAGGCGAGCAACCGACCTGCAGTGTAGCGAGGAAGAACATTACTGAGCTGACCTTAAAACAACTGGTCCATTTTTTCAGCAGGGCATTGTATCGGTTCAGAATAAATACCTTCAGATTGCTAGGAAACATCACCAACCACCACATCACCTGCTGTTCCTCATCACATAAACATGGCTGTAGATAAAATCTGAAATGATCACAGAGCCCCTTGTATAAAATGTTGGGTTTATGGTTGGACACTATGTAAAGACCTGTGGGATTTAGTTCCCAGAGGTTTCCCACCACCGCAGCCTTGTTAACACAGGAAAACATGTGGGGGCTCAAACTGTTGAAAAGTTCAAAATTGTGAGTTATTCAGGTCCATTTGGTAAGTGCTGTCTGCAGAGAAATAAAAAACAAATAGACAGACAGATAAATAAGTTGACTATATATAACACGGTGAACATGTCTCATCAGTTACAGAGCAGAGCAGGAGCGGTTCAAATCCCGCTTTCCTCACACTTCTGATGCATTTGACTTGTTTGTTCGAAACTGTCATCTTCACTATTTCGTCATGCTGCTGCTTCTGCCTTTTGCTTGTTTGTTGTGTTGCTGTTGTGGCAGGAAAGACACAAGAGGTCCCCAGTGGTTCCAAGCCACATCTTTGGGTCACCATGAATCTCCAGTTTGTGGTGGTGCAGTTTGGCATAGATGTTGCCCCGCTGGAGCATTATGCCATTGAGCTTTCAGTCATAACTGTTCCTCACTAGATAACTGGAGGTGCGATGAAAAACAGAAGACAATGCTAACAAATGGATGGATCTGCTGATCCAGCTGCTCGATGTGCAATAAAAAGTATACAAACCCATTATGTTTGTTATGGAAATCAAATGAACTGTTTTGCCGTTTATATTTTGTGTTAGTCACTTCCAATGAACTACACGGTCCTACTACACCGTGTTTCGGCTGCTCGTCCGTGGATCGGCATCATCTTTTGTTTGAAGACTCAACAAAGGCGGTGCCCTCACGAATTATACAGTCTATTAGGACATAACATTGTAATAAATATCAGAAATAATGAACGCATTTTTTTTAAACCGCTGTAAAAAATCCTTGCTAATACAGCTGTACTTTAATATAGATCCCAAGTGCAAAATAAATCCAAACTGATACTTTAACGTCAGATATTTAGACATTAAATGGATTTTTTATGAGTTCTTGGTTCCAGTACGGATTGATTAAGCACCCCCCCCCCTCAGGTTGTCAACCTGGTTCACTGTACAGATAAATCAGTGGTCTGGTCTTTAGGGGGGCTGGAATTAGTTTCCAATGAACCCCATTAAGGTGGCGGCAGAGGAGGACAAAACGATGCCCATTAGCTGTGTTTTAATTGCTCTCTTTCCAGCACTTTCCCCTCCTCTCCGCATTTCGCCGGAACCCGCGTGCTGTCAGACGCTGCGGACATTGGCGGGGTGGTGGACAGACAGTGCGGTGGCCTCTGGGTGATGGATAGGGGGCACGCTTGGCACAGGATGCCTCCTGGATGAGGTCTTTGCTGACAGCCGGGGGCTTCGGAGTGACACACTGGCTCCTTGGTGTTGTCATAACCTTTAAAGCTGAAAAATTACACATCATAAAATGGAGATGAATGTGAATATTTGTTTCTCAAAAATAGGGGAGATCAAACACACACACACACACACACACACACACACACACACACACACACACACACACACAGAGCCCCCTGTTATTATTAGCCTAGTACTTGAGTAGCCAGGTAATTTGCAACATGTCAGAATTTGCACTTTTTATTTGCAAATTTAAGTGACGTGACAAAGATCAGAAAATTTTGAGCAACGATGGACGTTCTGACATAAATATGTTTGTAATATTCAGTGGTGTGAAAAGGTATCTGCCTCCGTCCTAATTTCCCCCGTTATTGCATATTTGTTACATTGAGAGGTTTCAGATCTTTAGACAAAATCAATATCACCATGTGAAGTCATTTACCCCTTAAACTTGACTGGTCGCAGCACTTTCAGCAGCAATAAATGCAGCTGAATACCTTCTACAATTTGAGGTCAGACTTTCACATCCCTGGTGAGGAACTGTAGCTCCACTCTTCTTTGTAGAGCTTCGGACACATCGGCTGGTTTCCCAGCATCGACTGCTTGTTTCAGGTCCTGCCACGACATCTCTATTCGGATGTAGACCCGCTTTTGTGTTTTGGATCATTGTCTGCCTGCATAACCTAATTATGCTTCAGCTCACAGACACAGGAAAGGATATTTTCCTATAGAATATTCTGGTACAGTGAAGAATAAAGCTGTCCAGGTCTTGAGACAGGAAAGCATTCCCACATCATCACACTGTGACCACCACGTTTCACTGTTGCTGTGATGTTCTTACTGTGGAATGGCTCTATTTGCTTCCTGGCAGACATAATGGGACATGTGTCCTCAGAGGAGTTCTAGTTTTGAGTCATCTGTCCACAAAACATTATCCCACAAAGCCTGGGCATCAAGTGTGATGATCTCGATGTTACTCTTGGATAGAAGCGTTTTTCACCTTACTACAGTCTCCCGGATCTCATGCTTGCCCAGTCTTTTTCTTACTGTGGCGTCATGAGCACTGTCCTTTCCTGAAGCTGGACAGGACTGCAGTTGTTCAGATGTTCTTCTGGGATGTTCTGTCACTTCCTGGATAAGTTGTCACTGTGCTATTGGAGTAATTTTGGCAGGCTGGCCGCTCCTGGGAAGATCCACCCCTGTTCCAAACGTTCTCCATTTGGAGAAAACGCCTCTCTCTGTGGTTTAGTGGAGTCCAGGAACCTTAGAAATGGCTGTGTCACCCTGTCCGGTCAGATATAGTTCAACAACTTTTTTCCCTCATCTCTTCTGGAACTTTCTTTGAACGTGACACATTGTCCTTGCAGGTACTTTGTGGTGATGACTTCACTCTCGTGGTGAGGTTCAGTATACCCGATCGATCGAATTATCAATTAAATTTGGTCAGTCGAGCAACACGTGGCCGATAAAGGCATAGATAAGTAAATGAAGCAATAATTTAAAAACCGTCTCGTGTTGAAAACAGTCAGTGTGACAAATGTAGAATAACAGGAGAATTTAGGAATCGGTCAAACACTTTTTCGCCGCACTGTTTCGACGATTGTCTCCCAGCATTCGGCTGATAGTTTCTGCGTGAAGGAAAGTTGCACGGTGTGCGTTTGTGTTATTTTTTGCCTTTTATTCTGCTTGCAAGCAGATCCGAGGTGCTGGCGGAGAAAAGAAGAAAGAAACGCAGCGAGACCGACGCCTGCAAACCTTTCAAGATGCCCGCCTGCAACGAGGATGCAAACCCGCAAAGACCCCAATCTGCAAAAACGATACGACCCATCAAGACCCCCTCCGCACACAGCTTCAGGGAGTCCTGTCCTTCTCACCTTCAGAAAGCGGAGTCTGGCTGAAAGCCGTCCATCAGTCAAACATAATGAACCTGTATGAAAAAAAGAATTTCAACGCTAATTTGACGGCTAATATTTCAGCAATACAAGCAATAAACTGGGGGTCTGTCAGTAAATGTCTGTGTACCCAGACGTCTCTATTATTCGTGATTTTTGTACCTGATTAACAGTCCATTTCAATCTGACCTTTCTAACTGAATATATCTGTATCTCATGTATCTCATTACGGCACCTAATTTCATATCGCTCCTTTTATTTAGCGGCTCGTCCGGTCGGCCCACCCGCGGCGGCAGCCGTCGCACGGCCCGGGACGTGGCATTTCTGAGGGAGGCAACGCTTTGTTCTTGAAACCTGTGAAAGGCAAATGCTCTATTCCGGGAGAGGTGGAGAAAAAAGGCCCCGGAGACAAAGAGGAATGTCATTTAAAGAAGGCGGCAAGCGGAAAGCCCAGCCCCGCCCCGGTCAGCGTCCTTGAATCGTTGACACTTTTTACATTTATTTTTAATACGATACATGGGAAATTAAAACAGCAGATGGCAAATGGTTAGGCAGCCCTTTTTTGTTGTTAAAAATAATCAAAGCTGCAAACACGCGGACGTCATAACACGATCAGGTCACATCCCAGTTTCTTTTGGTTGTTTTGCTGATGCTTTTGTCCAGAGTGATCGCTCACACCGGGATTTACCCATTTGTACAGCTGGGAAACTTTAATGGAAGGTGGGATTCTAAGCAGCACACCACCAGCTGGCCATGGGGTCAGAGCCCAGTGTGAAAGCTGCTGTTGTACCCTTGGTGATATAAATAAATATGCACATAAATACCCATGTTTGGTTGTGTGTAATGTGACGGTGTGTGTGTGTGTGTGTGTGTGTGTGTGAGAGAGAAAGAGAGTCGGGGATTCATCTCAGGAAGCCTCTTTTCCCTGTCAGTTCCTTATTTGTCAGGAAAAAAAAAAGCTAACAAAATGTGGAGCCAAAAGTCAAAGGCCCAGAAATAGATTATGAGCCGCTATTTTACTTTTGCTTACTCCTCTTGGACTTGTCAGAGTCGTACTTTGTGAGGCGGCGCAGTGATTTGTTAGCGCACGGCAGAAACAACAGATCGTCCGACCCGGCCCCGGCGGAGCGCTCCTCCCGCTGTCTCACACGACCGCCGCCACCGCGATGGAGCCACTCGGAGCTCTCAGATAGAGGCACCGTGGCTAAGCAATTACTGCTTTAGCATCTCAGACCAGCATCTCCTTTCATGCTGGCGTCTGAGGCTCGCACCCCAGCAGGGGTCCTCGACGCCGGCAATTTCCGAGGCCTCTGTATATAAAAAGGCGGGTTTGTGAAACCTTTCATCAGGCTTAAGAACTTGAAGGAGAGAGAAGTGCCAGAGAGCCGGACACGAGGCCACAGAGTAATAATATTTTTCAAATTCCAGTTTTAATAGGGGCAGCAGCACGTGTCGTGGTTAAAGCCGTTCCTTTGCAAAGAAAGGGCTCGGTTCCGAATCTTCACTCTTGCTGCAGGACTACTGGTGAAGGTTCCAATCCAAACAGATAGACAAAAAGGGAAAACGCTGTAAAGCAGCTTACCGTGGTATATAATATTTAATAATAACCACACAGTGGTGTGTTCACAACGTGAGTGAAATTCATCCTGCCGCTTAATAAAGTCAGCACCTGTAGTCAACATGAAGACCGGTGTGTCCGTTGCCCACTTGGGATCTGAACCTGCAAACTTTGGGCCGATTCCCTCACAACAGCCCCTCCTGCTGTTTGACACCGACAAGCTGAACATATAACTTCTCACACCCGACGTTATCCCGGGCAAAACAAGAGAGGGTTTCTGTACACAGTGTAAGTATAGCTACAGCACAGGTTAAAAGCGTGGTTCTCCTTGAGGATCCTTAACTTCCTCTAGGTGGCACTGCTGAAGACTCACGGGGGAGTTTCTCAGCCTTATTTCTTCAAGCTCTTATTCTGCCATCAGCCTACTTTACCTTACCTCCCTTCTGTGGTTTGTGCATGAAAGGCCGCCCCCAAACACACACCCGCACACACACACAGAGCGTCGCTCTCACCTTCGTTCAGCTAATGGGACGAGAGGTCAGAGAGGCCGAGGCCACGTCGCTATTGACTTACACTCCTGTCACAACGTGTTGAATAAGAGTAAATCTGGCTTCAATTTCATGCCGCCGAGTGGCTGCTTTGCGCTGCCGCCCTTAAATTCATCACCGCCAGTCACCGCGACGCCAACTGTAAGACCGCTTGCTTATTATTCCCTCCTGCCTGCTCAGCCCAACCAGGTTCACACACACACGGCTACATTTGCATGAATAAATCCGGCTTCGCCCAGGACACGGGCGTCAGGTCCTTTGCAAATAAATAGGAGGTGAAAAGGACTGAGCACCATAAACACATCAGAAAACATCTTACCTTGAGCCAAAGGCTCAGAGGTCAAGGGAAGTGACACAAAGTGTGCTGATAAATAGTTTTATTAATCGCTATAAAGTCTCCTTTACTAACAACCAGCTGTCTATAAAAGCTTGATAATGTAGACATCTTTATGTCAAGTTCTGTAAAGATGTCACCTGCAATAAATCCATGTAATGAATAAAGTCACAGCATAATTATAAGGTATAATCGTGTTTATTTTGTTGAACTGCCCAAAAGCTAAGCCAAAATCCTATTCAAACACACTTGTTTACAGATTCATCCCAGAAGCAACGTGGCAGCTTTCCTCATGTTCCTCATCTTGTTGCTGATCCCCGACACTTGGCAACATCAGACAGAAGGTGCATTTGTGTTATTTTCCATCTACTTTCTGCTCAGTTCTCTTGATTTTTTTGCATTTATGACTAACAAGAGCTGAATGTGGCGGGATGTCAAAGTTTGCGCCGTAAAGACGATTACACCTCCATCTTACGAGCGGATTTCCAGGAATGCGCAGCACTCACAAGTAGGGGGGGGGGGGTCACCTGTACTGTTAGTGCTGGGCAGCTTCTTTTTTTTTCATTAAAATAAATAATTAAACCGTGTAAAAATTCAAACTAGACTATAAAACCCTGGCTTAAAACCAACAAACATTCACAAAACATGACAGCAAGAATCTGAAACAGTTAAAACCCCACCCCAAGGCTCTGGCTAAAAGGTTAAAAGAAGCTCACCAGCAGACTCCACCGCAGAAGATGCTCGGTCTCCTGGCCGGTTCCAGGGGGCTGCTGGGTGTTAAACACGTGTCCCCTTTTAAATTAATTATTAATTAGCTGCTGTTTCATTATTAATCAAATGATTAAAGACAAACACTCAGAAATATAAACAAGAGACTAAGAATCAATCAAATAATAAGTATAAATAAACATATAAATAAATAAATGCAATAAATATGCATAAACAGAAACCATGCATTATATAAACACCCGCCTCGGTGAAACACTAAGCTAAACTACACTACAATAACCGAAATCTAAGTATACACAGATAAATGAATGAATAAATGAATGAATGAATAAATAAAGAGCCGAAATATATGTCGCAGTCAAACAACACAATACATGATAGGTATAAATAAATAAATGCTAAAAATATACAAGCAGATGCATAAAAGTGAATAAATACGTAAAACCCCACACCTAACATGAAACGTGAACACACAAAAAAGTGAACACACACACTGACCCAAAAATAGCGGTCGCAGGCCTTTCTATGCGAAAACAGACGTGTGTTACTTACCCGGGATGGAGAAGATGCCACAAAAACCTCTTGAGGCTCCAGCCAAAAGAGGCCGGGCAGCTTCTTTTACGAAATTCTTGGTTATTCCTTCTGGTGCAAAGATGTTTTTCAGATGTTGTCCGTGTGAAACGTATGATGGGTCCAGGTTCAAACCGCCTGTCTTCATCGGCGGATCCTGCGCTTTCTGAAAACGGCCACAAGGACGGCGGCACCTCTCACGTGTCCACGTGTTCAAGCTTTTTTGTGTTTTCCAAAAGTAATATTTTATATTATGTGGCGGATATTAAGTCCTTCTATAAGAACTCGGACATTTCCAAGTAGTTATTGTTTGTTTGGGCCTCAAACAGAAGTTGAATAAATGAGCAGTAAATCCGTGGACCTTTGCAGCCTTATTCCAAAGATGGAGCTTGGGACTGTCTTCTGGCACATATTAGTGTAGCTTCTGTGCACCACCACCAAGACCAACCAGCTGTGGTTGGTCCACAACGGCAGCCTTTATTAACTGGCCTCTTTGGCCTTCACACAAGTTGGAGATGTAAAAAAAAAAAACCTGAGTTAGAGTGAGACCTCAAACCTGAGTGAGAAGTACCCGTACCTCGAAAAACAAAGCTGTCTCCGGGGCAGAAATAGACGGAAAAACAGAGACGGAGCTTAATACATGTAGACCCAGATAGAAAAAATGAGATGAATTTTCACAGAAAACCGATGGAGTTGATTCCTATTTGCTAGTTTAATCCAGGTTTCCTGTGTTAGAATCCAGGATAACTAGCTGTACACCTACACCTAATAGGCATTTCTCCATTTCTCCACCCAGGGATGAAATTTGTCAACCTGCCAAACAGAGTATGAAAATGCAGGAATCTAAAGCAGGTATCAGTCAGCGGCATCCATGAGGTCTTTTCGGCTCCGTCAATCGGGGACATTGACCTAGAGTCGTTTCTCGTTCTCAGAACCGCCTCGCGCCCAATCGCACACCAACGTCTTCTTTCATACCTCCAGCCTGCCATTCGCTGTCAGTGAGGAGGAGCAGGAGTGATGATCCCTTCTTGAGTTGGGATACGAATCCCTGCAGATACCTCATCGAGGACCCCGTCCCCCAAATCTCAACTGACCTTCACAGATTCACTGTGGTATCACGCCATGTGTAGATCACTGAGATGTTCCAGGCAAGAGTGACCAGGAGGAGAACGAGTTTGGGTTTGTTTCTATCCCATATTTTCCCCATAGCTTGGAGCCTGGTGACTCTGGGACAGGTTCTGGATCGCAGTGACCCTCACCAGGATGAAGCGGTTAAGGAAAATGGACGGACGGCTGTTCATGTATACATATATTTTTAAACATTTGTGCTAATTTAGCTTCAAAAGCACATTATGTAGTTTTTGTGGGAAATAAAAAGCCGACAGCGACTGCCGGCGAGCCGGGACGCTCGGGCTAAAACGCAAGCAAAAGCCTGTGAAAATGTGGGAATTTCACCTCCTTCTCCTCTTGACACGCAGTAATTTTACTGTCAAGTCCCTCGACAGGCGCTTGGCGCCGGTGCGTCGAGGTTTCATCAGCTGCGCGCCGAATCTTTCAAAGGCGGCGCAGCAGGCGTTTGTAAAACCGGCGTGTTCTTTTCGGATGGAATCAGTCGGTGCTGGTTCAGCGTCCCCCGCAGGCCGGCCGACTCTTTCAACAATGTTTTTATTTTTTTTAATTCGCCGTCGCGCGCAGAGGAGTCACGGGTGGGGCGCCACAACCCTTGCCCAGCCGGTCCTGTTGAGCCGGCAGGCAGCCACTTTTGTGTTGTACCAACAGGTGACCGGTTCTGCCTCGGTGGTCGGGCTCCTGTCCCAGGTTTGAGCAGCCGGTCAGCCCAGCTAAAATGAGCCCTTCTTCCCTCCGCCACGACTTCCCAGGGCTTTTTTTTATGTATTGAAGTCGAAAATTCAATTCGGAGCATGAATTAGAAACATTGTTTACGTTACATTTATTCATTTGTTCTCCAATTTGCAATTCTTTGCTTAAAAAAAAATTGCATTTTGCTGGTAACCATCACTCAAGAAGCCGCTTACAGATGTGTTGTCAAATTTATCGATAATAATTTCAGACGGTCTTTGACAAACTTTACTTGTTTATCCGATTAGCTGATGGCTTTCTGCACAGCAGCTCAAAGGGACTTACAATGATTTACTAGGTGATTTTGACATACATGCCTTCCTCAAGGCTGCTGCAGCACAGCAGGAGTTGGGACCGGCTATGCTGGCCTGATAGGTGGGTGTGAAAAACATGGGCTTGAGACCCTTCTCGAATGCCGGGAGGGATCCAGCGGCTCTGAGGAACAGAGGGAGCTCATTCCACCACGCTGGGGCTAAAAAGCAAGAACCGGCGGACTTTAGACCCTTGGTGAACAGGACCACCAAGCGGCCAGAGATGGAGGGGCACAGCAGCCTTGCTGAAATGTAGGGGCATAATCAGGTTGTGTAGGAATCGAGGTGCAGATCTTCTGAGCATCTTGCAGCCTGTGACCAGAGTGTTGAACCTGACTCGGGCAGCAACGGGGAGAGACGAGAGGGGAGACGCACGGGAACTCTGGCAGGTCAAACCACTCTGTTATTCTGTATCCGCTGGAGAGGCCAGTAGACCAGACGGGATGCTGTAAAGTGTGGATATTTGTTGAATTAATGATATATAAAGCAGGAGTACAGTGTTTTGCAGTGATTTGCAAAACAAAAGCCCCCGATTCAGATCCCACACCCTGCTGTAGTGTCGATCGAGGTACTTGCCCTGAATGAACGTCGCAAGAATTCCTGTTTACGGGAAGAAACACTGTAAGCCTCATTGGGAAAAGGTGGCAGCTGAATAAGAGATAACAATTGCACAGCCATACGTTGCCGACCAGAAACGTGCCGTGCGGAGGGAGAAAAAGCATTCTGCAGTTAATCGCTATGGAAACGACTCGGTATTGACCCTTAGCTGAAACGGGCGGTCCAGCCGAGGCCGGCATCAAGGTCTCCAGCCATGCAAAAGCAACAGTGGTATAAAAAGATTAGCCTGCGGTGAGAACGACCGCCTTCCGGGAGGAAAAAACACGCGTGACTCGGCTTTACGGGCCGGGATAAGCGTGGCCGCTCTTCCGAGCTGTCAGTTAAATTGGCCGCTTTGGCACGCAAACTAACCGACTGAGGCAGCTGGCCCCTCTGTGCCCTGTTAAGCTGGCTTTATTAATATGCTGCAGTTAAGTTTTCAACATGTTAAATTCTCTTCCTGAAATAGGACGAGGTAAACACCCCGCGATATAAATCACTGCGGGACGAAGCAAAGGGCCTCACTTGTCGGACACGGTGTAATTATGGTCAAACACCAGCGGGGGCACTACCGGGCCTCTGGGCTCCCTCTCGGACAGCAGCCAGCATAACCGCGCGGCATAAATCAGCGCGTACCTGGCATCTTGGGTCCTTCACGTTCGGAGCTGCCGGCCATTCATCACGCGGACACACCGTGGTACTTCCATCCGTCGAGTCCCTCAGGTCAGGGTTCGCTCAGCTGCTATAATTCTCGTTTGCCCCCCGACGTCGGCCGCGACCACCGTGCGATTTCGGAGCAGTTCCCCACCACCTCCCTTTCGTTTACATTTAATCCCATAGTCTGAAAAACCACATTAAACTTGGCCTGCAGTTGCAAGTACACGGCGATAATGGAATTAAAAAAAACACCGCCAACCAGTTAATGAAGTGTGAATGAAAACGCATTATTATTGTCGTGCACCCAAATAAATGCCCGGGCACCGTGGCCGAGCCCCGCTTTAATCCCTTTAATGAACTTCTCTTCTCTTCCAGTACCGCAAACACTCGTGTTTTACACATACCGACAGCGTCCTGACACGGCTCACAATGGGGACGTTTTCTCTTAATTGCTTACATTTGTCTGGTCGCAATTTCACAAGAGCCCCCATTTGTTCTCGTTTTAATTGTTCGAATCCACGGCAAGTTCCGATTCGGCTTCATTCAAGTGTTAAAGAGTGTTTTCTTGCTTCGGGACGTCCGACTCCGCGGTTGGGCTTCGTCGATGATTAACTGCGCTTTACGTCTTTTTCTGTTCCTCGCTGTCGCCGGGACTTTTTGGGACAAGCGACAAACATCTCGCCGGAGGCCCGTTGGGGCTGTCGGAGGGACGGTGCTGCAGGGAGCTGGGGAGTGAGATGGCGGCTGTTACCTGCAGGCACTACAACTCCTATAAGGGCAGAGACGGCACGGTCAGCCGACCACGCTGCGATCACCTCCACGCCCAAAAGTTGGACGAACATCCACTTTTGGGGGAACAGAGCAGAAACTTCAAAACAAATTCCTGGTTTTTGTGATCCCTGACGTATTCGAATGCTTTTCTCCAAGGGTTCTTATAATTTCACACCCAGTTACTCAAAGCGATTTGAGGGTCATTTTTACTGTTTCAAGTCAGGTTATGTACCTTCATCGAGGGGTCCGCAGCTGGGACGAGGATTCGGCCCATGACCTTCGCAACGTAGGTCAAATTTCTGAGCGCTACACCACCTGCTGCCTGTGTTCCGAAAGACAGTAACATATAAATCCAACCATCTTAGCGGCCAATGGGTACCCCAGTGGCACAGCGGGGTAATTTTTACTGCTTTAGCTCAAGGGTACTACAGCAGGGTTGGGATTCCAGGTTCTAACCGCTCTGCCACCTGCCGCTCCAGCAGATACGTGCAACACGCCAGGACTTTGCTCCTAAGAACAACAACATCAAGTGAAGGGTGTTTCCTCGACGTCTCCGTAGCGCGTTTGGCGCCTCAGTTAATAGATGGCTGTAGGGTGAATATTGAGTGAGTGGGATGAGCACTAATCACACTTACGCATTTGTGAAGAAGGCAGACCTTCAGGCAAGTGAAATCTATTTGGTACAAACTTTAATATCATTAACAAGCCATTCCTTCCACAAGGAGCACATGACAGATGGATGTCGCCCAATTCGACGCCATTAATGAAGCCGAATGAAGGTCGGGGTGATGCGGAAACCGAGTCCGCAGGGACTCCCCGCCGAGGAAAGTATGTGGGAACAAACACGCTGCTTAATTGCTTATTGAGCATCATTAAATCCGCTTCCGGATTGTTCATCTGCGTTCGAAACAGAGTTACTGTGCTCTGGCGGGATCTGAAGAATGACCACATGTATGTTGTACTTCCAGAACGTTCTGTTTTCTGTGTCGAATGAGCTGTGTCTGTCGTCACACCGCTTGTTTGCGTCTTCTTTCCCACCATCTTTTTGAGGGAACCTCCAACCTTCTCACGCTCTGATAACCTCAACCTCATCATCTGCGCTTCTAACTGAAGTTCTGGCGTGATTTAGCCAGAGGTGGATGGTTTAAATGGTTGGATAAATGAATGAAATTGGTAAATTAGTTATCGAGTGAATGAGTAAGTTTCCATCTTCTTGCCCCTTTGAAAGCTGTTTTCTTATTATTAATAAAAATTACCAGCTGAGTTGCCCAGTGCTGCTCAAGTCAACCCAGACATGTAGAGATGAACAGGTAATTAATAAAAAGTCTGCGGATCGAAAAACTATGTTCTGCATAAAATCCAAACAACTTCAGAAGATGCTCCATATGATCAGTGGTTCTGAAAGAAACATCTGATGGACTACCATCCTCACCAGGAGAACCATACTTCCCTGAGATCATCTCCCGATCGCCACAATCGGACTTGTACCTGCCCTTGTTGGCAACGGGGTTTTGTACTCGGCATTCTATCTTTATGGGTGAAGCCAACCGCGGATTTCCAGTCACGGATAATAAAATACTTCTAAAGTGATTTGATGTCATCTAATCTAATCCGGTCTGGTCCTGTCTAATCTAATGAGCAGGTTGCTGTGACGTCTGAGAAGACAGATGCTTCTCAGCAGCGATATCGTCCTTTCAGGAGCTCATCAGTTGGTCTCCAAGGGGGCTGAGAAGCCCAGAGCTGAGCGTACTTGCAGGTGATCGTGAGGACGTCCAGTGACCCCGAAGGGAGCGCTAACCTGCTTGCTGTTATGAGCTGGGAAGAACCAAGCGAGTGTTATTACCTAAATTACCAGCCCGTGCTGCGGCTCAGGATGAGACACTAATAAACGCTTCATTTTTATTCTAATGAGGTCAGCAATAAGGCAGCACTGAACATACATTATCACACTACTTACAACACGCCTTTGCTAGGGTTAGTGTGTTTCGTTGGGCGGAGGGATAATTCACCCCTCTCGCTTCTTCCCGCATCCATCTCTGAGCTGAGACCGAATGGGACCTCAGAACCAGCTGCTCAGTTTTTACATCAGAACGATGTGGGATTGGAACTCGTGGCCTGTATCACTGTCTGGTGTCCCTCGTTGAATTTCTGCAGCCAAAGGGTGGGGGTTTAAAGCTTATGGATGCTACTCGTGTTGGGCTTCACCCTCAACTGCCCGCTGAATCTCTGGAATAAAAATGGATGTGGGTTTAGAACTCGTGGTTCCTATCACTTCTTGGTATCACATCCTTTGTCTAGTAAGTTAAGTGAACCAATGGATGTGGGTTTAAACCTAATATACCATAACGCTACTGGGTGTGACCCTCCATAACCTGTTGAGTTTCTGAAACAGAAGGATGGGGTTTTAAAGCTCATGGTTACTAGCACCACTGGGTTTCCAGTGTCCACCATCTATTGAGTTTGCTGAATGAAAAGTTGAAATGAACTCGTGGCCGCCACAACTGCTGGATGTTATTCTTCTCACCTGTTTGGTTTCTTTCCATACCCCTTCTGGGCATCACATGCACAAGCCATTCAGATAACTGATGCAAATCGAGGTTTATATCTTGCAGTTTCTGCTGTTGAGATTCCTTTACAGAAGGATGTGGGATTAGAAATCATGGTCTCTACCACTTTGAGTGTCACCCTCCATCAGACGTTCCTTTTCTGGAAGACTGGAAGGTCGTGGGTGTAAAACTCCTGGTTTCCGCCACCACAGAAAGGTCTGGCTAGATGTTCTCCAAAGTGCTTCTTTGAATAGCGTGAGGAATTTACACCGTCCAACTGAATGTTGTAACCCTCTATGAGTCCACATCCCTTGGAATCAGGAGCCAGATCCCCAGACAACCTGCTGCCCTCTGCCCTCATTTCACCCCACTCCTACCGCTATCTAAAGAGGAGACCTTCTGTTGTACCCTTGAGAAAACTGCCCTGCTTTAAATGCTTTACTGAGGTATCGAGCTGTGTGAAAGGACGTTCTTAACATTTTCATCCCTGAAGAAGCTCTGTTTGTGCCCAACAAAAAGAATGGACACTATACTTAGAAACGTAAGTAATTTTAAAGTAATGCCATTGCAGAAGTGCTGTTCACATCTCAGCAGGCCCACACTCCAGGGGGTGCTTCCTCGTGCCCTTTGCTCGGGACTCGCATCGCGAAGCTCCTTAATGAGATGCAAATTGGGCAAAATAGGACGTCATGATGGTTCACCTGTCCTTCACGCCCGTGTCGGAAATCTCTTCATGAATTGCAAAACACCGCGACAGAGGTGCGGCTACAAGGAAACAAGCAAAGACGGCAGCTTTATAAATGACCCCTCCAGCAGCAGCAGCAGCAGCAGCAGCAGCAGCAGCAGCAGCAGCAGCAGCGTGGACCGTCGGGGCTGTGTAAGAACGAGAACAGAAAAAACAGCCAAAAGAAAACGGTCTTTACACGGAATTAACACTTCTTATAAGGGCCAGGTAGTTGGTCTCGGGACCTGGAAACGCCCAGCGACGCTGCTTTTCATTCCAGCCGAAGTCTTGACTAGACTTAAGATGTTGCCTCGGTTAAATTCGAGTGGAGTTTTTTATATACGGCGTTATATATAGTGTCTGACTAAATTTATGTTGGAAGGCAGATGAAAATGCGATGTTTTCGATTCTTTCTTCCAAATTATATATGGCTTCAGAATGAATTAATAACGCAGTCTTGGTTCTCCAGTTAATGGATTATTTGTTAACTGCTTGTTAGGGAATCGGACCACTAAGGGACGCTCTGCCGGGGTTCGAAGGCCCACTGTTATTTATCAGCTGTGACTGAGAATCCCAGCAGGGGCGAAGGGTGGGGGGTCCATTCCCTCCTCCAACGAATGCTCACCTCTCCTCCCCTCAGGCACTCTCAGCTGGAAGCCGATTGGCTGGGTGAAAATGAAGGCGGGGTCAACCGTGATGCAATAAGCGCTTCCCTCTAAAAACCTGAATGAATGTCACCGCCAAAAAAATGAGGTCACATGAGCGATAAGTCACAGGATTTAGCATTTGTACGGTAAAAACGACAGATTGGACGCAACGTTGAACCAATTTTTCTGCCATCGGAGTTGGGAGTCTCTGCAGTCACTTCTTTATCACTTTACTAGAAACCGCTCAGTCTACACCTCGCAGACACGGCTTAGAAACTCAACATAACCCGCATGACGTAAGACGTACATTTCAAACCCGGACATCACACTGAAGCGTATTTCACAGTCACAGTCCTCAAATCACTACCGTTAAAAAAGTCCCGAAACACAAGTCGTACCTATCATTTACAGCATCTGACACAATAAAACAAGACCAGTTATTTATTCAACCTCCCATTTCATGATTCACCTTGGTCATTGTTATCTGCTGGATTTGCTGCAAACAGCAAATCCAGTTAATGCAATAAATGCCCAACACTCATCCTCAGTATCTCCTCTATATTTACACGCCGCATATTTCATCAACACACCCGGAATAGTACAGTAGACAACACAGAACACGCTAAAATCACAATTAAATCACAACGTGCTCAATACAACCAGTAAATTCACAATATCTCTCTCCGGGACCAAAGTTCCATCCATCATCCAGCTCCTCAAAGCTGCATGAGGAGAGGTGAAAGAGGCTTCTCGCCAACCTCCTCGCCAGTAGGAGAGCCTCCCTGTAGCACCTGTAATAAAAACTCGCCCCCCCCCCCCCCCAGAGGGCTTGTCAGAGTTGAATATTGAGCTGTAGGCCGTGTGCTGGTTCGTCCCCCTAAAAACACACTGTTTTGCATGACAAAGAATGTGTGAGGTGATTGAAACCCATCCATCCATCCATTCATCCATCCATCCATTCATCTATTATCATTAACTGCTGTTTCCTGGTCAGTCCAACGGGGGTCCAGAACCTATCCTGGAATCATCAGGTGCCAGGCTTTGAAAATGCACCCTAGGTGAGATACCAGTCCATTGTAGGATGGTTAACATTAAAATGTTAAATACATGATGTAATACACATTTAAAACATGAAAACATGGTACTTTACACACCTAAAAGAGAATGGCAATAACTCAAATATTTATTAACTAACTTTTCATCCTGTGTGCTTTTGACTGACAGCTATGACTTGGATATAATGAACTTATTCCATCCTTTATGTGGCTCAGATGATTCAGATCTTTTGTTTCCCTCTTAAAATAAATGTGTAGGAAATCAATCTCTGAGACACCGGGGGATTTTTTTTACTCCTCTTTCAATTAACACAGAAGGCTATTAATCTGGAGCACCTGAAGGGGGGATCTGGAAATGATCTGAGTGTGAAGAGCTCACCTGCTGCTCCGTGGCTTTTGTTGGAAAGCCAAACCTGCTGTTGTTCCCACCTCGCACTTGACCTCGGTGGCCCCTGAGGTTGTTCGTGACCTTTTCCCCTAAATGGCCGATGAGAAAAAAGTCGCTCTGACATCTCGTGGACATCTCTTGAACATCTGCCATTACCTTTTTTGGACACGACCCACTAGGATCTACAGTCAGGAGTTAGAGGTTTGGATTGTCCTCTTTCCGTCAGATGTTGAACCGAAACACAAGTTCCATCACAAAAGAAAATGTGAAGAGATAGGGTTGTATGTTCACCGATGCGTTCCTTGATGCCCTCCAAATTATTTTTCTCCTCTGCATTCAGAGTTTCCAGGATGTTTATAAGTGAGATAAAAGTAGCTGCTGGAATGGAGCTTTTGCGTGTTCAAACACAGCTTGCTGCCACCTGACAGCCTTCTATGGGTTCCGATCCTTGCTATTAAACCCACTGGAGAGGATGAACTTTTTGACTTTGTTGTTTGGTCTTTTCTTCATCAGGAAGAATGTTGCATGGATGAAGCTTGCTCCTGGGGAGCTGTCGATCTGGACGTCCATTGGTGTAGTTGGGATTCTGGACAGATTGTCACGTCTCATGGTGAAGAACTGTTTTTTTTGTTGCTAACTTCCATTTGCTCCATGAAGTTGTCTGGATGTCTGATTGGTGCCAAAGTACTCTTTTCCTTCTGTTGGCCTCCGGCAGTGAAGTTTTGACTTGGGACAGGGCTGCATCTGAGGCTCTGAGACCTGCAGGAAGAGGGGATGAGGATGGGAGCGAAGGGTGGGATTGGGTCTGCAGATGCGAGGAAGGTTAGGGTTAGACATGGGGATGGGGGAGTTTAAGGTTAGGAGAGAGGTTTGGGATGGGGTCCATTTCTTTTTGACTATGGAGTCATTTTTTTGGGTTAAGGATTAGGGGGTTATTTCATCTGAACCAAACTCTGAGTTCTCACACAGAAGGAACTGCAGAGGTCAGAAGCTCCGATTTGTGTTTCCCCTAGTTTTGAGCTAGAGGACAGATTCCCCCCCATAATTTGCCGGAAAAGTGCACGTTATTAAAGATCACCTCAGAGCTGTGGGACCGAACTATGTCTCCTTTGGTGGAAAATGGGACCGTGAAGGACTTCTGCCATCATTCGCAGCAACAGCGAGCCCCATTTTACACCCTGTGCCTCTTAATCGAAGCTGTTTGTGTCTGTTGTTCCTGGAGATCTTCCATCTGGATGCGTCAGTCATGATGAAAACAGTTTGTTTTATTTTTATGGGAGCTGACAGCGAAGGTACACGTCTTCATTAGGCCGTTCACAACGCCTGTGATGAGAGATGTCCTTCTTGGTCCACATGGTCCTAATTGATAGGCTGGAAACTGTAATTACGGGAACCTGAATGTCAAACTGCTTCACTTAGATTAATAAAAACACATCAACAGAACTCATTTTATAACACGAAACTGATTGATTCCACTATATCGTGAGTGTGTGTGTGTGTGTGTGTGTGTGTGTGTTTGTGTGTGTGTGTGTGAGAGAGANCAAACTGCTTCACTTAGATTAATAAAAACACATCAACAGAACTCATTTTATAACACGAAACTGATTGATTCCACTATATCGTGAGTGTGTGTGTGTGTGTGTGTGTGTGTGTGTGTGTGTGTGTGTGTGTGTGTGTGAGAGAGAGAGAGAGAGAGAGAGCGAGAGACTGAAAGAGAGAGTAATGGTGGCACGGAAAGCACATGCAGTGTTTTCACTGCTGATGCAAATTAAAAAAAGCAACATTGGGTGTTAGGGAAACATAACACACTAACTGTGTTTATAATCATTCTTCAGTTCTATCATTAATTCAATCATTTTTCAAGAATCGTTTTTGTCGAACTGCCCTATGCAGCAAGTAAACAAGGGAGCACAAAATGAAGATGTTCAGGTCCAGGGTGCACAGAACGGGGGAAGAAATTTTAAGGAAGGAATCATAAGACGATAACATCAATATATGTAGATTAAAGGTAAAAGTCTGCATATATAGGAGATAAATACACTGTATAGATAAATAATAAATGAAAAAATATGCAAATACACACACACACACACACATATGTGGTGGATATCAGTGGTCATGGGAAGTGCTAGTGGAAATGGCAGAGTTGAGCAGCCTGACAACCTGTGCTGGGAAGCTGTTCCTCTGCCTGGCGATTTTGGCTCTCCGGCTGTGATGGCATCTCCTGGATGACAGCAATGAGGACAGATGGTGGAGAAGATGGGAGGGGGCTGGGGTGATGCTGTGAGCTCTCCTGACACACGGCTTGTTGCAGGCGGTCTGGATGGTGGGTAGTGAGGTCCTGGTGATGAACTGGGCATCTTCACTTCACCCTACAGGCCTCCCTGGACAGAGGTGGTGCAGTTCCCATATCAGACCCAGATGCAAGAGGTCAGGATGCTCAGAAACTCCTTACCACAACAGACATTTCAGTTTATTATAGTTTGGAGAATTCAACACCACAGAAGGTGAGCAGCCCGCCTCCCCCTGTATTTGCTGCGGCTTCACCTCCACATCTCAGGTGTCCCGTTGCCTTGCGTGGCTGGCAAACAGCCTCGGAATCTTACGGTTTTATGCTGTAATGTACAGCTTCCATCCATCATTATAATGAGGCCTAAACCCAAAAAGGCAAAGTAAGCCTCATCTTTCAGTTTAAAACCCAAAGTGATAAAACATGTGAATTCTCTTGAAATGCAGTATCTGTACAGGTGACTCTAATTTACAGTTACTGAGTGTGGATGTGAGCGGATGACTTTGCTCGGTAGTCCTGCAGTGAACTGGGGTCCTGTCCAGGGTGCACAACCCAACATTCATGGGCTCTGCAACAGAATTTTGATTTGAAGCCACACCCTTCAAGTCGTGTCAATGAAAGACGGGGATGTGTTGGCGAAGGGTGAATTCTTACTCTTTACGCTGTTCTTCAGACAAAAGAAACACGCCTGACTGTTTACATCTCCATTCAGTTCCAGATTGTTATTTTAGAGGCGAGTTGTGCCTTCTCCATCCTTTGACCCAACTCCCGCTGTCGGGGTCTTTGTGCTGGAGACAGCCGCCGCCACAGAGGGAGCTGGACGAGGTTCCTGACATTTGGGCATTGTGTAGGGTGACCCGCGAGCTCTGCATGCTGATCGTCTCCTCAGACTCCCAAGTCCCTCTCAAATGACCGCCCACCTTCATCCCTCAGGATTGAGGCCCCTGTATCGCCTCCTCCTGGAATACGGGAGATTACCGAAAACCAACACCAGAGCAAACGTGGAGAGATTTAAACCAGCGGCCTGGATCGAATCCCACCCATTCGCGATTTAGTGTATTCCAGCAGGGCAAAACCTGCAAACACGAGTAATTCACTCTCTGTGACTGCATGACACTGGTAATACACTCGCTGGCCACTTTATGACGTAAAGTCGGTTTTATATTTTTTTAGTACCGCTGAACCATCATTTGAACACCACAGAGCACCAGTGCCGCACTGATACCATCCAGCTGCATCTATCCCTCCACGGTCAGCCTGGTCTTCCTCAACCTGGCACTTCCAGCAGGACAGCGTGTTGTGTCACACAACACATAACATCTCAGGATGGTTCCACAAACATTACCCCAATAACCTGCACAGTCCCCACCCCTCGGGCCAGTGGACCATCTGTGTGACGAGGCTGAGGTGTTAGCAGAATGAATTTTCCGGCCAAAAAAAAAACCCGACAGAAACTGCGTGAAGCTGTCAGTCCAACACGGAGCAAAAACCTGTTGCTCAAGTTGTGCTGCAGCAAATGTGGGATCAACCCTCTGCTTGTTAAGCGTGCCTAATAAAATGGCCAGTGGGTCTACACTGGGGCAGCGGGCTTACAGATGTCGCCTTTTGAATTGACTGTGACTTACTTAATGGTCTGCTTCTGTTTTATGGCCACTATAAGCTCCGCCCCCTACCTGAATGTCACCTGTCGGTGACGGTGACGGACAGGAGGTGGCGGCAGCACTGCCCAGAGTGAACAGGACCGCTCCGTAGAGCCCATTCTCCACTCCGGCAGCTAATGACAAATATTTTACAACCAAAGGGCAGCAGGTTCGCTGTTAAGGAGCCCGGCGGGTCACGGATTCGAATCCCAGGCGGGCCGCAGCTGTCCGGCTGATGCTTCCGCAAACAACGAGCCGCTGAAATGGGTTAAAGCTCAACGCAAATGAAGCAAGGGGCTTTGAAACAAGCGTCTTTTTCAGCAAATGGTATAAATAATGCACGGGCATTTTCAAGAACTGATGTCGGCGAATGGAGAACCTCAGATATTAATGTGGCGTTTCTCTTTCAATATTAATCTTGCAGTTTTTCTTTTTGTTTGCTTTTCCAGCCTTGTTCTTGTGTCTCGTACACGGAGCCACATCTCCGCTCCCCGTCTCCCATCAGGCTCATCTAGGAGGGTCGATTGCACATCTCGCATTATTAGATCAAGTTTTTGCTTTTTATGCATTTATGAAGCGCTGCGCTTCAGTTACTCCGTTGGGCGTATGAATCACAGCCACCCAGTCCATCCGAGACGGAGCGAGTGACCCGGGTCGCGACTCTCTGCTCGGCCGGTTTTTAAGGAGCTCGTGAAGCACAATGAAGACATGACTAATGTGCACCGTAGCGTTTGGTGGATCCGGGGCCAAGCGGGCCAGGGTGGTGATGGTCTCGGGGGGGCACCGGGGCTGCTTGCTCACACAATAATGAGCTGTTTATGTATTTTAACACCAATTTGCAGCTTCTGGGAAACAAAGAGAGTCACGTGGGCCAGCAGAGCAGCGGTGCGCTGGGTCATCCTACATCCAGGGGGTGGACTTGAGAAATCACTCATGTTCGTAAATGATATAGACAGCAGCCCAGGCGACTCTCCTGTGGAATAAACTGATCGCATTAAACTTGCAACAGGTGTCACGGTGTCTGAAGCCGTGTCTGCGCAGTCGGCAGGTTCCAGACATGGTACCTACCTCGAACTGGCGCGGCAAAAACGGCCGAGCTCTACAAAGTGGCAAAATTTATCCACAAGCCGCCGTCGATTGTTGGCCGATTCGTCCTATAAACGTGTGTGACGTTCCTCATCTTATTGCCGATCGCCGGCACTCGAAAACACCTGCCGGGAGCTGTAAACACTGTGGGAATGAGTTGAATTAAGGTGGTCCAAAAGGAATTTGGTGGTTTAAAGATGAATTAAAATGAAGTAAATAGAGAGGAAGGCGCTGGAAGCTTTAAAACGTGTACACGAGCAGTTTGCAATGGAGACGGCAGCGTGCAGGCAGTTCAGGTGTACGTACATGTCTGAAGATGTTAGCGGAGGATTCGCCACGAGGCCCGGACCGCAGGCGGGGGAAACGCATTTGTTTTCCAACGACTCTGCTCTTATTGGAGCCGACAGCTGACAGTGATTACTTTGGATGGTAAAAAAGTAAATACAGAAATAAACTGCACGCATGTCCTCTGGGGGGTGGGACCTGAATAGAAGGCACGTCGCCATGGGGGCGCTTCTTGTCGGTTGCTTAGCAACGCTGTCCCATTGGCTGCCGCGGTCGCCCCCGGGTTCGGTTCGTTTAGTGCGGTGACAGGCCGCGATGACATCAAAGATTCCCAAACCGCTTTAAACGAAATTCGGCTTTCGCTCCCCGCCGAGGCCCCCATCGGAGGTCCCTGGAGATCCTTACAAGGTTTCCTTCAGCCCGTGTCACGCCTGGAGGAGGAGGAGGAGGGAGGGGACAGGGGGCGCTATTTACAGCACGGAAGGTAGCAAAGCCGGATCCTGCATCCCGGTCGTGTTTCACGAGTCCTTCCAGACCAGTTGGTCTGTACCTGTACCTGTACCAGTCGCAGGTGTTCAGCCAGCGGCCACCAGGGGGCGTGGTGGTGGTTAAGCGACTGGGACTGAGGAAGCAAGGACAGTTCATATTAATCCCTGATCTTAAAGGGGCCTAAGGGCCCTGTCAGTCAGCGGGAATTCTGGGACGGTCCATTCTTGACTGCGACAGATGTAATATTTAGCAACAAATATTCAAAAATATTCAAGTTAAACACGTTCACATCAAATTCTGGTGAATCACTTCCACTGATTCCTGCAAACTGTGGACCCCTGCTGGGCCGCAACCCAACCCGGCGCTGGTTGGCACGCCTTTCTTCGGGTGAGATGTATAACAGCCATAAAATCCACCCAAATATACGCATCTACGGTAAAAATGTGGTGAAAACGAGTAGCGCCAGCATAAATAGTCTGTGTTGTGATTATTTATCCAAACGCTCGTCCATCCGACGCGTTTCCCCACCGATTTACCCCTTTGTACAGCAGGGTAATGTTTACTGCATCATTTCAGAGTGAGAACACGATCAAGGGAACGACAGCAGGACGTGGGATGAGAACTTCGATCGCAGGCGAGGGCTGTAACCACTGTGCCCCCTGCTGGCCGTAAATGGTGGTAAATGTTGCGCAAAGTGAAACGCGATGCAAATGGTGCGTCGCGTGGTTCTGCGCCGCTAATGGTGTCGTTTTCCGCCCCGAACAAAACAGCCTTTAAACACAGAGCAACTGACTGTATTATTTTTTCCGAACTTTGCTCATTTTTTTTTTAAATCTGCATCTTTGAACGATGCTAAATGCGGCGCTGCGGCGGAGGTTGCTGCGTGAGCGCTCTTCCCGCCATCGCGGTTCATCGGCGCCAAGGTCTCGTGGGGACAAACACGGCCTCGTCTGCCTCCGCTCGCATCCAAATTCAATTAGCGTTTATTTTTAAAGAGGAGCACCCGCCGAGACCCCCCGCCGAGGCTGCGGCTGCAGCTGCAGGTGCAGCACGGATGCGAAGGGGACACTGCCATCGAAAAAGAGCTCCGCCACCAGGGGGCGACGCCTCTCAGGCGTCAAGATGGGCCCTGTGGTGCGGGGGGGGGGGGGGGCACCAAAACCGNGGGGGGGGCGGGGGGGGGGGGGGGGGGGGGGGGGGGGGGGGGGGGGGGGGGGGGGGGGGCAGCTAAACCGATTAGGCTTGGGTGTCAAACTGACGTCGGAGGGGTCCTGCAGAGCCCCTCCCCCACAGCTGGATCAGCCTCTTATATAACGTGCTTATATTTTACATAATGCCGATACTGAGGAAGAGGAGGAGCTCGCGAGTCTCGGGGCCTCAGCTCTCTGCAGGCGTCACGCCGATCGCTCTGCTCCTTGCCTGGTTCCGGCACGTTACCGAGGCAGATTCGTGCTTTAAACTTCTTTAAACTAATTTAAATTTATTCCAAAACACCACCCCTCTCCCAACCCCCCCGCCAGGGGGCCCGGCTTTTCCTATAAACACTTCCTCCCCCTCACGGAGAGCGCAGGCGCCGCGTCCCCGTGCGTCCCAGCGTGCCTTTCCCAGTGCTCCGTGGCTGCCGCCGTGGCCACCGGGGGGCACGGCGGATGAACGATGTCACTCGTGGGGTGAAGAGCTCTCAGATCCTTTGATGAAGACTTTCAGCCCAAATCAGTAAAAACACAAAGCCATAGGGAACGGTTGAGGGGTCTCGTGTGTCTCGAGAGGTGGTCCACCTCCCCCTCCACACGTGGTGCACCCCCTGCAGACACACCCTGGTGCGTCTACCACCTGATTGGTTGAGGCTGCCGGGAAGGTGGGTCAGAACATCGTGGGAGGTGGTTTCCCTCACCCAGGTGGGTAAGAGCTTCCAGACCAGACGGCTGAGGTCGGGAAGGATATCGCAGCACAATCAGCCCCAGGAAGGTCGGGGCGGACAGACATGCCTGCGTTGTCGGAGAACATTGTTTGCTTTTTTTGTTTATCTTTTTTTAGCCTTAGAGTAAACAGCACGTAATTATATTTGAAGTAAAAGGATGAAGCCGAAGGAGATGGGATCTGAGATAACAGAGAGAGAGAGATTAGTGAGATTTAAGGAGCGGTGGAACGTTTGTTTGCATTATTCATTTTCAAGATAAACGTTCTTATGCCGCCGACGGTACCACATGGTTTACCTCTTTGTACGACTGGCTCAAGTGAGCGGTGGGGATGTGAACCTGCAACATGCAGGGCCTTTTAGTTTAGTTATCAGGTGACTTGATGGAGCTGCTGGCTGATCAGGCTGAGAACATTCTCTGTCTACCTTCCGCCACATCCAGGTTTACTCCTTTGGTCTGAGGTTCCTCTGAACTTTGACCGCATCCTCGACTGTCTCCTCCGAGTGTCCAGGTTGAGTGTCAATCGCCTTCATCCACAATGTTTGTGTAGGGTTCACGGTCGTGGGAGGAAATCATGGTCAGGCGGTCACATGGATATTACCGTAAAATGTAATCCTGTGACGCAGGCAGCGCCTGGGGTACCTTCATCACCGGATCGGTGTTTTTCATGTGGTAATTTGGGTCGAGGATAATGAGGGATCAGGTTCAGCTTATAAAGACCTTGTAGGTGCTTTTGCTCCTTTCGTCCTTCAAATTAATTTGAAATGAAAAGGAAAGGAGGAGAGGAGAAGAAAGGAGAGGAGATGATTTGAGGTTAGGTGAGATGAGGTGAGCAGGTTACCAAGCCAGACAGTGTAAAAGCCACCCCGGACCCTCCCTGAGTCAATAAATAATGAAGGACACACTGAGTTTCCTGCTCCGAGACCCAATTACAGAATGGTACATCCGCCTCACAAACGTGCTTCTTGAAAGATAAATAGACGCAATCGATCACAGGAGCCGTGGATGTCCTGCCAGATGCTGATCCGCTGCCACGAGAGAGTGCGCAGATGTTGGGCTGTTTTCCTCTCCTTACTGATGAGGTTCACCAGAACTCATGTGGGATAGTTGTGCAACAGAAAGGTGGAGGAGAAACCAACTCTTCTTTGACCACAGCTGCTGACCTCCATGTCCCAGAGTGAAAACGGTAGATTGTCCAACCTTCTTCTGGTCAGCATCTGGTCAGTTCTCAGCTGGCCCAGTGTTTCTCACACCTGGAGTCAATGTACAATCCTATACCCTTTTGGTACACCAAGAGCCATTCACCTTCTCAGTGGAAGTTGAAGGACAATAAGATCTCAGTTAGGGATGCAAGTGCACTCTAGAGGCCTTCTAGAAATGTCTAACTGTATTTTCGGTTGTGTTTTTGTTCAAAACATGTTTAAGCTATAAAAATGGAGTCTCGCTGTGAACCTGAGCTCACACTGTTTTTAAAGGTGACCCACAACACGGACGAGCGCACTCCTCTGTCACCTGGATAACTGGTCATTATCACTCTATTGTCACAGTTTGGTCACAATCTACCTCTTCTCATCCGGGTTACCCACCGCATGGTCAAGACACTGTTATAGTCAACCGGGTGACCCCACGGTATCGTCCAGACTATGCTGAGGCCATCAAGCTGTGGCCAGCCGGTAGGACAACAGCTACGGTCACTTGTTCTCCAGGTGCCGGTAACTCGGACAGAGGAGAGCTGTGGTCCCAGGCAGGCTTGGGTTTTACATAAGCGTGTATAAAAGAGAACGACAGTGCTTTCGGGGGGATCTTGGCAGGCCATGTCATCGTGTCCTCCTACAATCACCGCAGTACGTGCTTCAGTGTAGTGTCATTACTGTAGAGAAGAGGGAGACAAAGAGAATAAAGCATGGTAAAGGGACATGCTGACAAAGCAATTATACCACACGCCCCCTCAGCTGATAGACACCAGCACAGAAAACCATCTGAGCTGCTCTGATATTCGACTGTACCCTCTTTTACCAATTTGTGCTGAACTATACCATGCCGGATCCTTCAGCACAATGCTTCACCCTCTCACGCCATAATTTTCCCAGCTGTATCCTATTGTTCCTTGCTTTACCATGTTATTCCTTCCAGTACGCTGCTGCACCTTAAGACCCAATGTGATCAGTTGCCCATCCCCCTCCTGAAAGAAGGACCACCCTACATTAACACAGACAGATAGAGGGATGGAAATATTTGTGCTGACCAGTGTCGATGGCCACTGGGTCATCATAGAAACTCAGATTTGGATGAGGTGAAGGAGCTCCTGGAGGGTCTGCTGATCACTAAAAGCTTTCAGGAGCCCGTTATGGAGAACGTCATACCTCTCGCGTGGGTCCCAAAGGCTGAAACGCTCCCACCGCCGTCGAGCATTGTCCGCATCCTTGAAGAGGAGCAAGCAAGACTTCGCGGCGGTCCTACCCTCGACTCGAACGTGAGAGGGTCTGCAGGGGATCCGCGGCGGGCGAGTCTTCACACCGAGGACGTAGTTCATCCGAGATGTTCCTTCCCCAAAGACTCCCCCAAAATCCAGCCAAGCACAGGCTCTGCTCTTAATTACAAAACCGATGCTAATGATGCATTTTGTTATTTTCTGCTCCAACAAACATCTTTGAAAAATGCTGTTGGGCAGAGCGAGGGATTCGTGCTGCGTTTGTTTTTATTAAGGACAAGCCGCCGAAGCCAAAAATAAAAATGAATCAACAAGGAAAACAAACGAGGGCCTTAAGTTAAAACTCCCGCGAGAGGATGACGGGGGGCTTCCGATTAATTAACCACTTCATTAGATCCCATTTAACGGCACGCGCCGCTGTCCCCCCCACCCCCATCACACACCCATTAACATAACGTTTAGTAATTTCCAAAAACAAACAAATCTATTAGCAGCACATTTAAAACAAGAGATATAAAGATAACTGTGTGGTCAGAAGTTCCCGGTGATGCTCCGAAACGAATTCCTTAGTTCCACTCACTTCCACGGTGTCTACAGATCAGGTCCGTTGTTGCTAAGCGTTGGCGAGACTCAATGACAAAGTGAGGCACGTTGGACATTTTTAATGCGTGAATCAATCGGCTGTTTTCGTCGAACAGGTTTTCATTTAAACGTTTAGATTTTAATGCACCTAAACGTTAGTCGACATTAAAAAACCTTCTACTTAGGTATAAACAAGGTGACATCACAGATTTTTGAAACGCTGACCTGCAAAATGAAGCGACGGGTGTCGCTGTCTTTGCGCTGTTTTCGACTGTAACTCGGAGGTAAACGTGACACTGGCGTTATGAACAAGAATTGGGAACAGGTTTCCTGTCCCGGTTGCGTTTGCGAAATCAGAAGTCGGTGTGAATTTGATCCGTTAAAAAAAAAAAACCTGCTCAGATTTTTCACTTCCTGCAAATGGACGCATACTTCGTACGCCGTGGAGAGAGAGGCCCCGGATCGCCCCGCCCGTTCGCGACTGATCCGCAAACTCGTATGCTAATACGTGCTGGAGAACGCGGGGATGATGAGTAACATTACATTATCACTGAGGATATTATGTTCCTAACGTGACTTAAGGAGCTCCGAAGACGGATGGCGGGACGAGTCTAATGGGTGGCGCGGATTCGGCTTTTTTTGTAACTTATTTATCTTGCGGCCGCCGCTCTGAAGAAGAGACTTTGGCAGCAGCAAAGTCGGGGGAAACACTAATGAGATGCAAATCACAGATGTTACAGATGTCCCTCGGAGAAACGTGCTGTTTAAACTCGATTCCGGCGACGGAGCTCAAAGTACTATTTGAATTTTGGCTCCTCACCAGCGACTTAGGTGGATACATAAAACATAATAATAAAATCAGAGGGAACGAATAAGGGTTTAAAAAGCTCACGGTTGACGGTTCACACGCAGTGATGAGCCGCTCCATTCTTCTACTGGGTTCCCATCTCACGCGCAAAGCGTTGGGAAATCTGGCCTGAGCATTTAATGCCCCACCTGGTCAACACAAACTCCTCGCTGTCTCTCGGAATCATCTGCAGCTCCTCAAAGCGAGAACCGGCCCAGTAGCGTAACTTTAGAAGCTCCGTCGCCCTCCTCTCCAGCGTCTCTATAAATCACTCGCCGTACGCTTCTCCCAGGAACTCAGCGGCACCACAAACCCGCCGACCTTTCACCTTTCCTATAGCCGCTCCCGTGCTTACAGCGCGAGCAGTGAAAATCACGATCGATGTCTGCAGCCACCTCCCGCCGCCATATTTCACGCAAGCGTCAGGCAGGTAGCGCACGCCAGGCGGAGTTTAGACGCTTTCCGGGGTTAGCCAACCTTCTTGCTGTCGTTCGTCCAAATTAATTTCAGGCGTAACCCCGAGGGCAGCCATTCGCACTCGCGGGGTCTTCTGGAGGCTGTCCAATTAAACTATGCAGATCACATTAATCTGATGTGTGTTAGAGAGGCAAAAAGACACCAAGGTAGGAAAATGGACAATTAACCCGGGGTGGCAGGCAGCACTGTTCTGCTCGGTCTCCGTGATTTCCTGAGATCAGAGCCGAATTACAGATGCCGCTCTGCTTAGACCGTGAGAACGTTTGTGCGGCTGACAGACTGAGGATGGAAGGACTCGCTGCTGACTGAGGAGCTGAGCCGGATAGGGGGCTTTAAACTCTTTGAAAACGCAGGATTTACTTGTAAGAATTCGGTGCAGCTTCTCCCGTTGATGGGGACCGTTTGCTTGAGGGACAGAAGAAGGGACGTGGTCCGAGGAGACCCCGCTGTCCCCACAGAAATGACCTACTACCCCTTTGCCCAAGGTGGTTCTCAATCTTAGTCAGCTTTAACTCGATTTATCCGTGTAGGCTGTGTGTGTACATATGGTCTCCAAGAGAATGATAGGACTGATAGCTTATCATTCTTGGCCCCCCGTGTGGTGGAATAACTCCTTACAACTGCTGAATACCTTCCGTCAGACAGACCCACTTCCCTTCCGAGTTCCCGAAAACCGTCTACTTGCTACTTTCAATCTGCCTATTTTCCTTTTTGTACATCACTTCTGCAGGCAGCTACTCCAGTATCTACGCTTCATTTATCATATGTACATCCATCTATTTTCAGTAGTGGTCGTCCAGAGCCAATCTCAGATCCCCCGGGGTCTGTCACTGGGTGGCCACTCACACGCAGTCACACACCGCGGGCAAATTGGAGTGACCAGTTAACCCGAAACACACATCTCTGGACTGTGGGAGGAAACTGACGTACCCAGAGGAAGATGTGAACCCATGGCTGCACTGTCCAGGTGGCAGTGAGCCACGGTGCCTTCTTGTGTGTAGAAGACCTATAAGAAGTATCCACTCCTCTCCTTGGACTTTTCTTATCTTACATCACTGGATCACTGTAAACCTAATTTGAATTTTCAACTCTAATAAGCAGAAAATTACTGTAACTGTTTGCCTCAACTGTACAGACTGTGTTGTATCTAAGATTATTTTCCGCGAGATGTACTGTGCTGTGGATAAAACTGTGTGCCGACATATGGTGTGAGAAGGTACCAGAAAGATGGCTGATAAGATGTTTGCCTGTTGCCACCGAACGTGGGCACGTAAACACAGGTGTGCCTACAGAGCGGGTCACCTGAGCAGATGAGCTGGACTGAAGAACGAAAGCAAAGCGGGTCACAAGAGTCCTGCATGTCTGGGAACTACTGCAGAAGAGCTGGGAAGGCACGTCAGATGAATCCTTTGGACTCAAGAGTAACAAACTGGCTAATTATTATATTTCTCTCCGGTTTGCTTCTGGTGCACGTGGAACACACATGGGGCCCAGTTGCAGGATGTATGAAACCATCCCTGCAAATCACTGAGGACATCACAGTTGCCAGGAACAAAATCTTTATATTCAGACTTAGCTGTAATGATGTTGTAAGAAGCACCCAAACACAGGCGGTGTTCATGCAGCTGACGCACAAACACTGCTGTGTTTACTTATTAATGAGCTGAGGGTCCACATGGCTCTTTAAAGCACCGCTTTCCAAGAACCTAAATCTGATCGCACGTGACTTTCGGGGCCTCACTGGAGAAGCTGTGCTGTGAGCTTCCATGAACTCGTTCACCCCGTTGCAGATCCTGATGTGACAGTCGCTTCACTCTTGGCCATTGTGGGACACGTCCATCCTCTAGCTGCAGCCCACTGCGGTGTCTGGGTTCTGACGAACCCCCGTCTGTTGGTCGAGCACCAGGGAAGCCTGCACGATAACAGTGATGGCCAGCATCAACACCCTGCTTCACACTGGAGATGTTTCCATGGTCTGTGGAGGAGCTTTCTATTCCATCGGGGATTCGGCATCCTGTTAGTCTGATACCAGCTAGAATGCGTTCCATTTGTGTGTTGGTGTGTGTCTGTGTGTGTGTGGCTGCGCGCTGTCTGGCAGCACCTCAGGAGGTCCACACCCCCCGTTAACTTTTCCACATTCCGTCAAAACAATGATCTCCAGCACAGCTGACAGCTCTCTTCCTCATCACAGACACATCGTTTCCACACTGGAATTTGTCCCCACCCCCCCATAGAGCACCCTCCCCCCAACCACCCCCCGAGCCATAACAAACTTCTCAGTCTGAAAAATAAAGAAGCAAACAAAACACTGTTTTTGTGAATTTCTGTCTGCTAAATAAAAATGTTTCCTTTCTTCCTCGGGTTTGCTAATTAAACTCGGCCCCGGCGGGACATCCAACCCCCCCCCCCCCCTTTTCCAGTTTGTGACACCCCCTCCAGGAAAACTGTCCCTTGTAAACAGGTCCACTCTCCTCGCCCTCAGAAGCATTTCATTTAATTTGTTTGTAAATCCCGTTAAAACGGCAGCATCCACTCGCCGTCGGACATCCACAAAACGGCGGCCAAATGGAGCACCGCCGGACGTCCGGAGACAGGGGCTAGAGGCTCTCCCGCCATCCGGTGAGGACACGATTCCCGCCGTGCGAGCATCAAAGTTTCACTTTCCGGGAAGGAAACCTTGTTTTACCCTGGTGGACATGGGAAGCATCTCCTTGCTTTGACGCTCTTCTCACACATATATTTTATTATGTTTTAACTGTCACACGAGTGGCTGCTTTAACCCTCGATCTGTAACGCGCTGTCTTAGTTGTTTTTGGAGTCGCGGGGATGAGGTGCAATAAAGCTTGGAAAAGGTTCCATTTTCTCTAGGTCTTATACCTTGTAGTAGCTAAACTCGAGCATTTTCAGGGGATGTTTATGGGTCTCTGATTTATCTTTTAACGCACCGTGAAACTTACTTCTCAAGCCGCGTCTCCCCAAACAAAAGCCAGTCAAAGCCTTTCAGTCTGGTTTCCCTGCCTGTGGAAATTTACCAGTTGCACAGGTTTTCTCTCCAGAACTTATCTGGACATTCTACACCGTGTTGCAGCATAGATAAGAATAAAAAGAATATAGAAGATATAATGGGCCAATGTAATCCAGAACACATAATGGATAAATAAGGGTAAATAATAAAAAAGTTATTTACAGATACAAATAAAGTTGAATAATAAGGAAGTGAATTGTAACATCTATTGTTCACGAGCAAGCGAAGTAAACTCATCCGTAAAGCCGAGTCCTCCTGGTTCTGTTGTCGTAAACAAGCCCGAGTTCGGCAGCACCGGTGCCGCTGTCCAGACGTCGTTGGTTTTTAGGACCACGGAACCTGAAAGCAACACTGCTGTGTTTGTTTAGCTTTTTAGCTACCTAGTTAGCCAAAGCTAATCAGTTAACATGCTTTTCCCTCAGACCTTCCAGGACCCCCTGCAGGAAACACTTAGATAATGAAAGCAGATGGTGTTGGAGTCATCTTGTAGCTCTCAGGAGATCAGGAAAGAAGCGGCTCTGGATGCTAGGAAATATTCGGGAGCTCCGAGGGACAGTGGCAATTTGCTCCACCACATTGGGCCTCAAACTGAGAACAAATGTACTTGATGAGCATAAATGAGCCTCAGAATGGTCTCGGATGAGCCGATCTTATGTGTAGTTGTGGAATACAGGTAAAAAAATTGCTCCTTGGTGGGTCTGCAGCAGAGGGTCTAAAACCCTTGACTAGTCTCTAAGTCGCCCAAAGCAGATTTCAAAGCCCGTACCCTTCTTTGTTTATGGATATTTTCGAAAAACCTTCACCTTGACCAAGCTCTGGCATCCTTGCTGTTTGAGTAGTTCCAGGGCACTGTTTGTGTAGAACCTGTATCTGTGGGCCAAATCAAGAACACATTAATCGGGATGGAAATCGTGCTTAAATGAGCCTCGCGGAGTCGCCGCTTGACTCCCGCACTGTAATGAACTGTCACGCGCCCAACTGAGATGTCAAACAGGCTGCGGAGAGCAGCTTTAATTTCCTCGGGTGTCCGTGGGAGGCCTGCGGCAAGGGTGGCCTTGACGCCGACAGGTCTGCTCCCAGCCTTCTCGTGCTCCTAATTACCACCAAACACTTTTCCGAGTCGAACCGTTGATGCCGTTTTGCATGAGATTCCGTTACCCAGCTCTTCTGTCCTTCTCAGACGCTTTGGAGAGGCAGGAGACGTGTCAGTGCTGCTGTTCATCTGCGCAGCCGGCTGCAGTTTGACTCATTAGTCGATGCACCGCGTGTCACGTTGTAGTGGGAGAGACTCGTGGTTGGTGGCCACATCTTCGGTTTTCACTGTTTTTATTCTCGTCACTCAGATTGACCACCTTCTACATCTGAGAAGCACTAACCCTGCCCGGCCGACAGACCGCCCCCCCCCCCCCATCCCAAATGAAACCAAGCTGCTGAATATGTATGAGGCCCGTGGATTTGCTTCACAAAACCTACCTTTAATATGCAAATAGAAGTGTGCACACCGAAATTAAAGACGAGATGAAGGCGTTAGCAACGTCACATTTTGAACCAGCCGGTACAGAGGACTTCTGTCGAAAGGTCTCCAATGAGGGTCTCCGCTTGCATTTTTTTCTTAGGCCCACATTGATCTAGTCTCTCTGATTTATTTATCCGGGATGCTATTTATACAGATTAAAACAACCCCGTCTCTCTTTCATATCCCTTCAAATCCAGTTCTGTTTCGTGACTCCGCTGGTCATCAACAACACCGATGTGCCGGTTTGTCCTTCAGAACGTGGGTGTGGACACTGGACACTTCCGAACAAATTTACTTTAAGCTTATGTTGCTGGGGGGGGGGGTCTACATTTGCCCATATTTCATGTCCAGGTGAGGAGAAGGAAGCTCAAAGCCAACCTTGGTCCTGAAAAAGCTGGGTGAAAGGATAAAGAAATATGGTGAACACCAACATGAATAATGAAAAAAGTGGGAAATACATTCCAAATTCCATCAGTTAAAGGGAATTCATCCTATTGGATGGAGGTCCCCTCTAGGAAACATGATTTAGATATAGTCTCTCGAAATGAATCAGTGTGTTCCATTGCCCGATGGCATCTCGAGTTTTCAATCCTCGTTCAAGGCACAAAAAGTACCTGCTGAGCTGTATCCAGGCGGAAGCTTGTGTTCTGCACCCTTCGAGGGCCTGAGGGGACATTATTCCAAAGGATCTCAAAGTACTGCCATTAAATATGATCCGGAGCACAAAAAACAAGAGTAAATCTCCAAAATGGGCAGCAGTTTGGTCCAGAAGGTGGTTAAGAGCTTGACTCACAGCAGGGTTTCCTACCATTGTACCCTGGAATGTGGTACTTACCTTCAATTACCTCTGTAAATATTCAGCTCCCCACTTGGCCCAAGTGACTGTGTAAACAGCCAGCAATCAAGCCGACAACCACAAACTCCTGTCATTAAAGCACCACCGGTAGGTTGTGGTGGCAAGTGAATCACGCGCTCTAATCGGAGCAGTTTGTTATTTTTGTTGTGTGACTAAGGAGCGGAATGGCCTCCGTTTGTCACAAAGGCCTCGGGGCCCTGGGTAGGGTTACAGTGGAGACGTGCACGCGGCACTCGAGCGGCAGGTAGCGACGGGCAGGCGTCCGACTAGCATCTGGCTTTGCGCTGACAAATAGGTGAGACCACGGCCTGTTAGTTTTTGGCAGGAACAGGAAGGGAAGGACGTGTGACTGAACAACCCCCTCAAGCCACGACTGCATATCATCTTTCCGGACAGCACAGAGGATGATGATGGGACCCCCCGCTACCTCTAAGTGGAATGTACCATTCCCAGCAGCGGTGAGAGACACAACAATTCACCTGCCGTATTCATTGGTGACCAGCCAGTAAACAAGAGCAGCGGGTGGGACGGTGAAGGTATTGACGTCCATTGACGTTCCTGCCAGAAGATGAGGCATTGGCTCACGTGATCAAGCTCTGTCTGAAGAGGTTCTATAGGTGTGATCATTATATATTTTTCTCTACTGATCCAGAATCCATATCTTGGTTGGGTTCTTAGGCTCAAGAGACCAGGCACTGTCCATCATGTCTGACCACCTCTAATCTGCCTACATGGTTCTGCTGCTGTGATGACAGGAACACACAACAAAGGCCAGATGACTGCCAGGTTGTTTTGTTTATCTGTTCAGCAGACATTTCCCTCCAGAACAATTTACACTGATGTACCCCTTTATGCAGCAGGGAAACTTTGAACGCATAAGTTCTGGTAAGCGCACTACAGCAGGGGATGGGATTTGATCTCGGTCTTTTGAGTCCCAACGCAACAGCTCTAACCACCTTCCATAGTTTCGTTTACACCACGCCAAGCTTTACTGGACTTTTGTTTCTCCTGTGTCTGAAAGGGACGAGAAGGAAATGATTCTAATTTATTGCAACATTATTGTGGATTATTTCTAAGCGTAAACAAAATTAAACTTGATCCCGCTGCCCCATTGTCAGAAGATTGAAAATCACCCACGTTGCTGGAAACGTCGCACCAGCCGACGGTGTCGTAGTTAAGCCTCCTGCCGCTGCTTTCAAACCCTCGACCACAATTCATACCCTAAACCAACTGAGTTCAGATCCCTCTAAATCAGTGTACAACTACTTAGCAAAGTTACCAAACTGGAACAATTTCCCGAAATCTTGAGCAGAACTCCTAGAATCCAGTTGGAACAATTCTGGGTCAGACCGGGGCAAAAGGTCCAAGGCAGAAGGAAAGCGAGAGCAGATTGTTCGGGATAGTGCCGACGGACGAGAAGAAGGGAAATGGAGCCATTATCGTCGTGCTAATCTAGATGAACGGGACGGCAGTCGGGCTCATTTCTCTCGAATTCACGCTGGCACAGGACCTCTCCGGCTCTGATCGATATCGCCGCTTCTGCTTATTAGCCGGCCTTGTATTTCACCGGAGACCCTCGCATTAGTGTGTCTCTTTTTAATTCAATGAATTTCCCTGTTTTTTTTTGTTTTAAGTTTAACAGTCTGCCACGAGGGAGGTCGTGCCAGTATAGCAACCGCCCTCTGCTAAAGGGAAATAGCTGAGCTCATAACCGGTCTCCCGTCGGCTTCCTGCACCGGCGACCGTTGAATAGCGTGTCACCAACTGGCTGCTGTTATATATCTTTTTTCAGGTAGCTACAGTTACAGCGTACCGTGTCGGCTGCTGTGACACAGTGCCCCTACGTGGGCCATTTCCGTAGAAAAACAACGTGACGTTGCAATCGGTTACAACATTTACTGCTTTAAAACAGTGTGTATTTCCAGCCGCTGCTGTATAAAACTGACTTCTCCAGTAGTTGCTGCAAAAGAACTTTCATTTATATTGGGCTCTTTAACAGTTACGTGACCATTGGCTGTTGAAACAGCAGGGGCCATTTCTATTGGCTACTGTAAAAGAACGTGCCATTTTCATTGGCTACTACTAAAATACTGTCTATTTCCACCAGGGCTGCGCTGCCATTGGTTCAAATGGTCCATTCCATTCATTTCGCCCATGAGCTTAGCTCGCTGTTGGACTCTGGGATTGGTACGAGTCCGTGTGGTACTTTCCAGAAGTTTTGCAAAAAAAAGTCTGCAGAAGAAGCAGAGGAGGTTCGAGCCCTTGCCGAGGCCTTCAGACGGACGACTGCTCCGAGTCATGGCCAGACAAGGACTTTCTGCAGGACACAGAGGGTCGAATTTGCCATTTTTCTGTTTTCCCGAGTTTTGTAAAAAGTTCTCGAACGAAGATAGAGGCCCAACTAACGCTGATTTCAGCTTCTCGAGTCGCGCCTTGTCACGGAGACGGGAAGAAATTCTCCTTTACGACAACGCGCGTCAATTCCGCGCTTTCTTTCCTACCCCTTGCTGAAAACGGTTCTGTCATCTGCCATCTTTGGAGCCGTCGCCGAGACGGGGCTGTCTTAACAAAACCGTGGGAAGTAAAATGAAATGAAATGTACACACCAGGAGTTATAATCATTGTTTCTGAACATGGGGCCTCTGTAAACATGGCTGCTGCTGGTGAGATGATCGTTCTTATTCCCCCCACAGAGTGCTGAAGGAACCACACTGTTACTCCCGTACCAGGGTACCGACCGTCTGTTGAGACACGTAAATCTGCCCCCCACAGGCAGAAGCGTACGATGCTGTGAGATACAATTGGCTCCACCGCCACCAAACTGGGACCTGAAGTTTGTCCATAACTCGCTTTGTTTGCGACTTCACTTCACCACCAAGTCGGAGTAGATAAAAGTTAATGACACGTTTGACTCAATAACAGAGTTTATTCATGGGTAGAATAACGATTAGAACCGCCGGGTATGGAGTCAGACGTTATGGGTTCGAGTCCCGCTTCCAGCTGTAGTAAGTACCCTCGAGGGTGTTTACGGTGAGTTGCTCGAGTTAAAACAACCCTCCTGCGTAAGGGGGGTAGATCGTAAGTCTCTTTTGGGAACAGTGTGAATTAAATGAGGCAGAACCACAAAACCCTCTGAACAAACCTTATTTTAAAAGCGGTACCTGTTACTTTAGCTGAAAGACGTTTTAACCACACCTTAAGTGCCGGCTGCTCGTCTTGTTATTGACCACTGACAAGCTGTAAACACTGTGAAAGTGAGTTCAATTAAGGCGTTCGGTCTCACATTCCAGTTCTGTTTGGCTGCTGTTTAAGATGGATGAGGAGGATGAACGGAGGCCATGCTTGTTCTGCCTCACAGGAAAAGTTTAATTAAAAATTTAGAAAAATTTGAAATGTGGTTTAAATCGAACAAAATTTCAGACTCCGCCGTTCGTAGCATTGTGCTGTTGTACTTCCTGCCTTCTTTTTCTTGTCAGGGCAGCGTCCTGCGTTTGGTGGTGCGGGCACGTACGTCTCTGCTGTGATCTCATCACCCGATTTCTGGAGCCTACAGCTGGTGAGATCTTGGAGAACCTCAGGAGAAGAAACCTGGAGAATGCCATCATTTCAATTTGCATGGACTTTGGAGGAGCTCTACAATCACACACGGAGAGACACCCTGTAGAAAGTCTCATCTGAAAGGTGCTGGAATTCTCTTTTTGCAAAATATTACGCTATTTGGTTGCTTAGCAGATGCTTTCATGTAAAACAAGGTGCAGCACTTACTTCACACTTTATATACCACTAAGTGTTTCTGATTCAGAAGCAAGTGTGTGTGTGTGTGTGTGTGTGTGTGTGTGTGTGTGTGTGTGTGTTGAAGACCAGGTCGCAGCCAAGACTATTATGAGTATGAGAGTCTCCCCTCTGAAGACCAATGTGTGAAGAAGATAAGGCTGAGAGAACATTTCCATCCTACGCTATCAGCCGCTGTCCCCCCAGAAGGGCCGTGCTCAGCGGCCTGCATCCCTGGACACTCGTCTCCAGCTGGAGATAATCTATTGTTCTCCCCGGAGGCCCTGACACTTGACTCGTGTTCCATCTCGTCCTGTCGCTCCGTATCGGCCAACAGCATGTGATCACAGGACCAGGGAGCACTTCTTCTAAAGAACAGTCATCTCTCTTGCCTTCAAAGTGCTGCTAGGAATCCACCCTGTATAGACATCATGTCCCCACTGCAGTGGCTCCTCAACTTATCAATGCAGTCAGGACTGGAAATCTGTTCATCCCTCATTTTGCTTGTAACTGCAAACTCACTTTAACCGCCAGGTCAGTCAATTAATAGTTAACACACCTTTTGATGTATTTACAGGATACGGTTCGTAAAAGTATCGGGTTATTAAAAAAACCAGGACTTTTTGCTGAGATTTATTATGTCTCAGGTTCAGCTGTTGACCAGTTCACCTCATGGACACACGTGATGTTTCTTGATTTGTTGCAGACGTCCAACACCCAGGCCCAGCTGTAAACACAATGCGGGCAAGTTGAATTAAGGTGGTTCCACAATCTTATTCCGTCTTTATTCCCTTTGCTGCTCGGAGGTTAAACACAGGCTGCCTTTCCTGTCATAAACAAAAGTTTTCTAAAGCAGATCTGCAAAGAAAATACTGGCAACACAGGTTACGACCCTCTTCAGCCAGGTTATTTTATTAGAGCAACCTCCACAAACCACTTTGCTCAAGGGTACAGCGTGTCTCCTACAGTGACGACCAAGTCTCTCGGTCCCCTGTCCCAGTTCTTCGGAAGCCTGGCTACGAGCCGCAGGCCTCCCGTCAAGCGTGGGCTGACGGACGGCTTGCGGCCGTGGAGTCGGCCCGCGTCGCCTACACTACTTTGCTGCGGTTTCCACGGTTCACCCCCGCTAGGCAAAAAGACGAGCAGCTCGCGCAGCGTCTACCGCTCCAGCAAGCTGGCAACTGTAGCCATCATTAATAATTATTCGGGTTTTAAAATTAGTATTTGAATTTCCGCAAAAAAAACGGAGAAGCGGTCGCCGTTTATTCGGAATTATGTTCCACGGGATAATAAAGGAGGAAGCGGGCCAATTAAGGACACATCAAATGATGCAGGGTGGATGTTAGACATGAAGGGACTGCAGTGCTTCTGCAGAAAACATCCCTCCCCTCTGCATTCCTCCCCTTCTCTGTGAAGATCTGATGGTAGTTGTCCTGATCGAAGCCAGGCTGCCCTCAGATAAACTCTGGCTCAAGGTGTTTAGGGACAGATGTTCCGTGATAGGATTTTTTCCTCCCACGGTTTAGTGCTGGCTCATAACCGGCAATTGATATGCATCCCAGGGAGAACCCGGTGGGGGCGCGCCGTCGACCGGCTTCTGGGACGAGCGCGGGAGGAAAGAGAGAGAGCGGGACGGATAGTGATAAAGCCAGAACCCTGGCCTCCAGCAGAGCCTTTCACTCCCGCTCAGTTTGTTTCATAAACACAGACCCGCACACCCAGACTCTGCGGGGTCGAGCCGCCTTTGCTGTTCTTTTTTAGCTTGGCTTTATTCTCAGGGTCGACATCGCACAACTACACGGGCAGCGGCGCCTCACAGACCCCACAAGATGCACAAGGACAATTACAGTTTCGCCCAGGACTGCGAAACAAAGAAGCCGCCTTGCAACCCCCAGTGGAGCGGCGTGGGCCCAGCAGCTGTGCAGGAAAAAGATTCCATGTTAACCCTTTGAGAGTAAAACTCCACGCGATCCACACGGAAGCAGATCGGGGAGGTTGTAACTGCGGCAGGTGGAGTGCCCACCTGGCATCTCAAGCACAGGGAGCTTCTGTAACGGCGATCAGTAAAAATACCGTTCCACTTGAAAGCATTTGTCCAAACTAATTCTGGATTAAAAACATGAAACAACTGCACGCGTAAATGTTCGCCCCCTTTACCGCGACACACCCGGGTCACCTCTGGGTTTTTTTTTTTTTTCTATTTTGTGAAGATGAGCAGAGGTCGGGTATTTTTATTCGTGTTGCGAGTCCAGCGTTTATTTTTAACGTTTGACTAGTAATTCAGCAAATGCGTATTTAAAATAGCTGCCATTCCCCCGGAGTTTAACAGTGTACTAACAGGCCCTCGCAGAGACCACTTAACCCCGTAGCGTAGTCGGCAGAACAAGGTGTGGTCTCCGGCAGAGCACAGGTCCCGAACCCCCTGTTAACCAGGCGGTAACTGTATATGTATACATATATGTGATGGTGATGCGGCCACCGAGAGATAGAGGCAGACGGGGCCGAGAGATTTCTCATTCCCGTCTTTCATTGGCTCCATCCCTCGCTCTAATTCTTTTACAAATGATTTGGCGTCTGAGACAATTACGACTCGGCCGCCACGCTCGACTGGGAAACAATTCGATTGAAATGGCACCTCAGAGTCTCCGGGACGCCCGACTCCTCCGTCTCGGGGCCACCTTCGCGCCGACGTTTCGGATCCTCGCGTTGACAGTGCCCCCTTCAGGCCTCTGCGAGATTTCTTCGAGACGGCAGAGGCGAGCATCTGCACCAGTCGCACGCCGACGCTCGTGAATAATAAAGGCGACCGCTGCTATTGGGTTGTGTGTGCGAAACCCCAGTGGGGAGGAGGATCCAACCCCTTTTCGAAAGATGTACTGCGGTAAGGCGGGAGTGGAGATGAGGCCACCTCTCCTTATGAAAACTCCCCATTTCTCGTGGCTCGTGGAAAACAGAGAAGATGGAAAAAAAAAAAAAAAGGAGAGCACACGACGCCCCAAGGGAAGCTCTTGAAGAACCGTGCACTAAAACATGTCAACGCAGAGCAATCTCGCTAAAGCAGGATAAGTTCCATATTTCTGCACGTAATGAATACACCGAGGGATGGAGGCGCCCCCGGCAAAGCGAACGAGCGCGCCTCCACAGGCTGCTCCGTCACATGTCGGGTTCCTGGTTCTTCTTCAGTGGAGTGTGGTGGAAAAGAGAAGCGAGTCCTGGCTGACACCCGCCGATGCATCCGTCACATGGCACGACCCGCGGCAGCCACCGAGGAGCACGTGTGGCTTCTGCCACCTACCTAGTGTGGCTTATTCAGGTAGGAGGTGTGGCTTTCAACCTGCCACCTACGACGGGCAACGGAAGCAGTCAACGAAACGCACGCATGGATCCTCACCTTACCTCCTGGGTACTTTGGTGGACAGATTCCAGATGTAAAATCTACAAGCTCCTGAAGCCTGTAGGTTCTGTGCTCAGAAGGTGCTCATTCGCTTCGTTCCTTACATGTCAGCTCCCCGAATCTGCTATAACTACACACATTTCACCAGTGATGTGTTGATATGCACAGTCCGATGCCCACGAAAAAGCTTTTCTCTTCGCCGCACAAGTATCTCAACGAACCTGGACGTGAATACCGTCCATTCATCTTTTAGGGGTATATTCTCTTCCATTTTGTTTCCATCTGTTTAAAAAGACAGAGGTTGGGAAAATGAACTGAGGCAGGTTGGAGAAAAAAGAAAAAAAAAAAATTGGACGCAGCTGCCAAGGCTGCATCTCCTAAAATGAATCTGTCACTTCTTTAGTTAGAAAAACAACTAACAACGGAGCTGAATGACCAGGCTGTTATTTTTCCACCAAGGAAGCAGGATTTGGCATGAAGATTAAGGCGGTGGATTTTGTAAAGAACAGCTTGCACGTAAAATATCTAAGGGCTGTGTTGTACCCTTGAATTAGGGAATATAAATTTAACAGTTAACACATTAGGGGAGTTAAGCTGGACTTTAAGGATCTCACTCCACTTTTTCCGGAATGTTCTCCCATAAATGTGGATTAAGGCTGGGAGGAGGCAGCAGATTCAGGTGAAACATCTAATCACTTAAATCAATTAAAGGGATTCAAAATGGCAGCAGGGGACAGGAGCAATGAAGGTGAGGAATTGCAGAGGAGAAAGGGTGACAGATCTGGGGGGGGGGGGGGGCGGAAGGCAGCTAA
>UFQX01000823.1:5830-62232 GCA_900497675.1 Arapaima gigas | reverse complement strand
GGGGGGGGGGGGGGTCGAAAGGCAGCTAAGAAATTTCAACCCATCACACCTCAATGACACTTCAGGGACCACAAGGTGGATTCATCGTGTTCCTGTACTGGTGGCTGTACTACAGTAAGAACCACTGCCAAAGGTTCTGTATGACCATCTCAGCATCACATGACCTCTATCAGACCATCACTACACCATCTGGCCATAATTCAAACACCGTCAAAACTATACAGCCACCATCTGACCACCTAACCCAAATCCGGTGAGTGTCAGGCCATCTGACTGCCATATGACCACCATCCGAGTATCTGAGCACCATCTGGCCACAGTTAGACCATCTGAACACCAACTGACCACCACCACATGACCGTCAGCTGTCCTCCATTCATAACACCGTGCGGTTCATTCAGACCACTGGAGAGAGTCGTACACAGCAGGACATTAGTGTTATGAAAAGCAAGTTTCGGAATCACTTTTCTCCAGAGGAATTTACATAATCTATAATTTTACAATTTACTCATTTATACATCAGAATATCTTCAAATTGGTACAATATTAAATGACATCGTGCACCATTTTACAGCAGCAGAAGTAGGGAGGGTAATTTGCGATGGTACATTTCCTTAGAAAATGACAGCGAGAGCGATCTCTATCGCTGAATTCTCAGCTCATTTCTCATTTACCGTTTGTTCATTTATTTTAACGTAGCCGTTCGTCCTTCTCGCGCCCAGGCCGATGTATGGGAGCAGGCCAGCCAGGGCTCTGGAGAAGGGCTCTCGAGCACCACGGAGCCAGTTTAACCTCATCGAGATGACATAGTTAATCCCAGGTCTGTGTGCGAGCACAGCAACCGCGCCGTCCGTCCCGCTGCTCTGCGCGTACGGTCGCCGCCAAGAGCCAGCGGACCTCGGCCCGATGTCCGCGCTTACAGCGCAGCCACCTTGTGACGGCGTGAGTAGGCGAAAGAAGAAAGGAATATAGGTGAATATCAGTCGAGCTAAGGAGGGCAACTCTCCGGGCATTCATCCAACAAACGGCTAGATGGTTCCATCAGTCCACCTACCAAAAAACTAATGCACCCATCCATCCGTTGATCAATCCAACACAGCAGGTCATTAGTGTTATGAAAACCATCTTCCCAGACATCTAACCAGGCACACAACCTCATCCTTCTAGTCACGATCCATCTGTTTCTTTAACCAACCGAACCATCTAGCCATCCGGCCAAACGATAATGTTACCATCCATTCATTTAACATCCATCCAACATATACCGAAATTCTGTCAGTCTAACCACCCAAAAACGAATCAATGCATCTTTTTACTGAGCAGCTTTCCTTCCGTCTACCCAACCGATGAACCACCCACTGACGCACACAACTGACCTAACAGCCTATCCATCTAACTAAACAGAATCTAAGCTCCTTCCATCCACCCTTGGACGTAAAATATACAATACAGCCCCACCCACCTGCCCGAATATACAACCAATCGGCAAAACATCGGTCCCTCCATCCATCCGTCCGTCCATTTTCCTTATCTGCTCCTCAGTAAAAACACGGGCATAAAGATAGTGATACAACGTTGACCTTGAAGCTATAAGAAGTTAATGGCCAAGTACATTCGCACACAAACGGAATTCAGCGCAGTTGATCCTTTTTCATACTCGCTGAATGCAACAACATGAAAGCAATAGGACAAGGCTGCAGTAGCAAAGCTGGGAAAATGACAACGAATACTACTCCAGCAATACGGCGACGTTCATAAGAACATCTGGCTTGAGCGCCGAGGGGGCGAATAGCAGCAAGATTAAAGTGAGACAGGTGTAGTCGGCTACTTTAGGAAACACACTGCGCTACCAGTGCAAAGTCCCGGCCGCTTTCTGATGGTTTAAGAACGGTGTTCGTTCAAGTGCGGATATGGATTATCTCGTGTGCTCCAGAGGTCGCCGAAGGGAACGTGCGGCGGAGCATCTGCAGGGAACCCACTCGTTCATTCTGAAAAAGTTCCGCCGACTCTTAGTCGGCTACATTTCCATTTCATACGTAAACACCCAACCCAGACAAGCACTCGACTTCCCCCTCTGTTCTGTAGAACGTTACTCTTGAAAGCCGCCTACGTGCTACTTACCCATCAACCATCTTTAGTTTTCCTGAAAGACCTCAGAAAGGTTTCGGAGGCCTGTCTGTGTGCTGCACATGCTCAGTTGGACCTGGGTGGCAAAACGTACTTTTGGGAATGTTTGTAACTGACTTAGTTTGGATTAATCGTTGTATTTTATATTTTAAGTGTGGGCTGTGACATATGAGTAAAGGATATTTGCACATAAATCCCCTAAAATAACTCGATGTATAATGTGTGCTATATCGCCCCCCATGTTCACTTGGGGCAGATCTGCATTTTTGTGGACCCCCCCTCCTTTTGCGTAGAGTGGTTCGTTCCTTTACGAAAGCAGAAGCGAGGCTGTTTAAAAGGCCCATTTGCAGGATGGTGCAGCAGGTTTGGTGACCATATTTGTACGTCACGGATTACCCCCCCCCGCCCCCCCCCACCGGGGTTTTCTGGCACTTTGACAAACACCTTCGGCGCTGAGAGCTTTTGCGACGCACCAGCGGTTGCGGGAAAGGAACCCGGGAGGACGAATGTTCACCCCTCACCAAGACGCGGGATGTGAAGAACAATAAAAGCTTCTTTGCATGTCATTTTTCCGCTGCTTCGTAAAAAGTGCGACACACAAGCAACAACGAAATGGGCCACAGCGTGCGAATATATTTACGTTGCAGCATGAGGTGTCAAAGGTAAATGTCAGTTCAGTTACTACGCTGCTTCGCGTGAATGAGGTTAGTTCACGCGGTTTTACTCTTTGTGACAATTTAGGATGATTCTGAAAGTGTTTGTTGAAAAGAGTGAGTCCACCTGGGCCACCTGAGCACCACCTGTATGGGAGGAACTGGACAGAGGAGTGAAAGCAAAGCAGCCGGCAGGTGTTCTAGATCCCTGGGAGGACGTGGTGCCTCGTGTCCTCGTCGAACCTGTTCGCCAAAAAGCGGACCCAGACTTTTGACCTCTACTGAACATGTCGTATTTGAATGTTTTTTTTTTGCAAAAGTTTGTAACCAGTAGGTTGCAGGTTCAGTTCAAACTAAACTAAAGGCCCTTCTGATTTGTCTTCTGCATGTCAGTAACCCCAGGAGAAGCGAAAGCTCGTATCGACGTGTGTGTTACGTGTTTCTGCTCTCTCCAGGGCGCAGTTATTGCGAAGATGATGGTGCCCAACAGTGTTCAGTCGATTCAGGGGTCCACGGTACACATACAGAGCTGTCTTCCTTCATGGTGCACATCGGGTTCCAAACCGATTTTGCATCATGGCCTAATGACACGGAGAGACGGTTATTCCTCTGAAGAAAAGTGTGTGTGTGTGTGTGTGTGAAGGCATTCATAAGGAACAGCCCCGCATCCTTTCTGTCTGCTCTTTGAGCTCATGGCCCCAGTTCTGGCTCCAGTCTGGAGTAACAGGTGTCGGAGACCAAGGTAACGGCTGAATCAGACTGTGTGTGTGTGTGTGTGTGTGTGTGTGTGTTGCTCCCACCTTAAGCACACCCCTTTTCTCCATTTCCTTCTCCCTCTAATCTGCACTCTCCCACGCCATTCCCGCCTCTTCTTTACCCCCCTCCAGTTTCACTCCCTCTCTCCTTCTGCACCACGCTCCCTCCCCTGCTGCTCCTTCTCTCTCTCCCTCCCACTCTTTCACCCTCGGCATCTTGCCGCGCGTCGGCGGAATCAAGTCACTGCGGGCCAACGTTGCCCCCTGCTGGCCACGCCGCAAAACTGCCGTACTGGCAGGGAATTGCTTATTGTGCTGTGGAGTGTAGATCCCAGCCGCATACGGCTGTGAGGAACATTTGCTTGGGCCCGAAAGCTTGCCGCCATAAGTCTGGACAGTGCCACCTCCTGCTGTGCCACCGTCGCTACTTAGTTTGTTTGCTCTAATTCCTCCTTTCTTATCTAGTTATGCATCCATTCATTGTCTTCTTATCTACTTGACTACATTTGTAGACCCACTTACCTATATTTTACTTCAGATCGTCTGCCTCGTTCTTGTAATCCTGTCGTCGACTCAGGAGAAACTGCATTTTGTTCCCTCCTGTACACATGTATAAGTGCAGAATGACGATAAAGTGAACCTTGAACCTTTATAGTGAGATCCCCTAAAAGCCACCCACAAACATGAGGCCGTGCAGGAGCGTTAAGTTGCGAAGTGCATGACCGGACAGGTGGATGGTGCTGGGTGACCTTGTGGGCGAAATGGGTCAGGGTCACTGTGGCGATTCAGACCCCCTGCCTGGACGCTGGAGCTGGATGTGTCCCACTTACCGAAATGGCACATGTGGTCTGGGAAGGTCCTTTGAAGTCACCCTCATTCGACTGTGTGGAATTCAGGAGGCCGGTAGCTGGTGGGCAGCCCTGACCGCAGGTGTCGTGTGGAGCCGCACGTCTGAGCGCGTTCCGTCACCGGCGGGTTTATAAATAACTGCGGATTGTCGCTTAGGCTACTGGCGGGAATGAGGCGCGCCAAATGTGGGCTCTTAAACCACTTAGGGAAAACTAATGGAATTAATTGGGTTTGGTAGCACTTCACATCCAAAAGATGTCTGAAAAAGGTCAAGAGATCAGCTCCAACAAGGGTAACAACAAAGTGGTGGGCAAGAGAGTTCAAAGTGTGTAATTTCATACACTCATTACCGGTAACTGTTATTCCAATAGAGGGTGACAGAGGACCACAGTCCAGGAGCGATCGGGTGTGGGGTGAGGTACGTCCCAGGTGGGCCAGTCCAGCACAGGTCAACAACACACACATTTTCACTCACACTAAGCGGCATTTAGGACGAGCAGCCCAACTGAAACACGTGTTATTGGACTGTGGGTAGAAAGCCTGGCTGAGTTGGATTTAAACCCAGCCTAGGAGCAGTGAGGCACCAGCACCGCACGTTGCCCCAAAGCAGGCTGCTGAACACACTGTCCCTGTGGTGCTCCTCTGCTTTTCAACCATCTGCCTTTTGTACCTGCTGTGGTCCTCGGTCAGTTGGCAACAGCTGGTTGTCATCGTGGAAAATGTAGCAAAAGCAGCTGCAGGTCCTTCCTCCGTGTATCACAAGGCTGGGGGCCCCAAGGGAGAGGAGGGAGTCATCCGTTCACCGGGGTGCCACCAGCCATCCCTTTGTCGAGCATCTCGGCTCACTGAGGGGTCCCTCGTGCAGCCTGCCGAAGAACGGATCTTCAGCCACGCCGTGATGGGGTCCGTCGCCCCAGATCAGGGCCATCGAGGGGCCGGATTGTTCACACCGCTGAGCCATTCTTATGCCACCCGCTGGACTGAACAGGAGATTAATTTCTTTATTTCGCACCTTGTATGGAGTCAGGTGCTGGAGCTGAAGCCGCCATCTCAGTCCCCCACAAAACAACGACATGACCTGTAAAGTCTCAAAGGTTACCACTAATTCGTTTAGCTGACACTTTTCTCCAAAGCAACTAGTCTGTACACTAAGCTACCTGTAGTGCCACACAGAGGCCAGTCTTGGAACTTACTAAGTGCTCCCAAGCCCCTTACACTGATCTACCGTTTGATACAGCTGGTTCAGGGTAAGTACCTCGTCCAAGGCTACTACAGCATGGGGGGGTCTGAGGTGACAGCTCTGTCAACTACACCCCCTATATTACCCCCTGCTGCCCAAAGACGTCCTAAAGCCATTATACTCTCCAGGGGTCTGAAGCTGACATTTTGGGATTGCAGGAACAAATAACAGTTATTTAAATTGCTTCTCATTTCCCTAAAGCTCTGTAGGCTGTAGATATATAACAAATAGACAAATAGAATGTGAGCAATGAGGTACAACTGCTTGACCGTGTCGCTCGGACCCTTGACGTAGTAGTGGGACCCTGCACCTCAAACCCCTCTGGATTGCAGGTTGGATAATAACTGCATTATTATTATTATTATTATTATTATTATTATTATTATTACCAGACTAAACAGCAGAAGACATGCAAGTAAATAAATTCTGACAGTGAATTTTCATACCATTTAAATTCCTCCTATCCCTGCTTTTTTGCCCATGTTTTTTTAATGCTTTTTTAATGTATGACTTATATGCAATATAATCGTAGCCGTAGTAAAGCACCAATTTCTTTAATGCGACATCACGTTTCCCATCAGAACAACACGCGCACTTTTCAAAAGGAGTACAAAACAGAGCTTTAGAAATGTGCGTGTGGTTATATTTAGTATATTTTAGATATTTTGCGCTGTGAGAAAGAAACGTGTGCAAAAAAATAGGAACAGGAAGCCTTTAGGTCATATTAAAATTGAACATTGGAATTTTCATCTTTGAGGTTTATGTACTGGGTTCTTGTACGTTTTTACAGGGGAAGTAAATGTGTTTATTAGCTTTTCTGACTGTCGCTCGAGTCCCTTTAAGGAGATTTCTCAGGTTTCTCTAGTGGAGGCAGTAAAACCGCTGTGTTTATTGGAAGGAAAACGCTGAGCTTTGGTCACAATGTCAGAAGGGAGGATTCTGGGTGTTGTAGTTTATATGCCTGGGCACAGACGTGGTGAGACCCCGGTTAGAGCTGAGGTTGTGTTCGTGGAAAGTGGAGCCCTAACCGAAGCTGCGGTTAATGTGGACTTTTGACGTTATATCTTCTTAGATGGATTCATAACATCAGAGGACAAAATTTAATGCTGGACACCAGGCAGGTTTGATGCTGCGTGTGTCCACCAGAGGGTGGTCTTCCACTGCAAGATGAGTCATGAACCACAAACGGCTATTTTTTTCACCTCCGGTTTGTCTTATTTCCACTTCTGTGAACCCACTTTGAGGTTTTTATCGTCCTACCCTGGCCCGGCAGCAGGGGGCGCAGTGGTTGAAGAACGCGACCGGGATCGGAGCCCTCCTCGTACGACCTTCCCGAGGCTTCGGCGACGCTGCTTTTACAAGTCAGCAGTTATTGATCATTATTCCTTTCCTTTACCTCTGATCCGTGAGTCACCGTGAGTAGAGCAATTCTTTCCATTTTCCTAAATCCATAAAAACACGGAGAAGGAAGATTAAATTACGTTTTGAAAATAAATCGTGTCAAAGAGGACTTGAATCGCATCGGTGGCAGGAAATATATTGCAGAGCTTTACGGGTAGCTTGCTGTCAATGAACGTGTGAAATTACGATTATTACAGTGACAAAGACGAGAGCCGGGTGTCTATTTAGCGCCCCCCCGTGTCCCGGGGGTCTCCTTAAGCGCCGGATGCGAGGCGCAGTGCTCTGCTGGTTTTATAGGGTGGCGCTGTTTTGGTGCAGGAGCTTTACGGCCATTTTACTGCTCGCTCACGGGGTATTAAGCAGCCGAGCTGCACGGTGTGATCCCGGAGGGTTCCTGGAGACACCGCCGCTTATATGTGACAAACCCACCGTTTCTGATGGGCTCCAGCTGCTCTCCTGCAGGCCTCCCTCATAAGTAACCCAGCGGTTGGTAGTAGGACCAGTCTAGAAAAGCAGGACAAATGCACTTCAATTAAATACAATTCAGTATATTTTTACAGAGGCTTCTTCTCACACAGGGTCGCAGAACAGAAAATAGGTACATGGTGAAGCTGCAGATAAAGGTGAAGTGTTAGTGAGAACAACTACACAGGATATAAGTGCAAAACAGCAAACCTGCCAGCAACTGAGGAGAGGAAAACAAAACAAAAAAAAAAACGCCCAACCAGGAGGAGAGCGAGAGAAAGAAACCTGCGGGGGTCCGAGTGCCGGTGGAAAAGCAGCGTCAGTACCAGCTGAGACAGATAATACTGCTGCGGACAAACACGTTATTTTTCCAATCACTATTTTTATTGCAAATTCATAAGTTCTAACGCTACACTGTCAGAGCCAAAATAAGGTATTTGTTTACAGATATTTGAAAGAAAATGAAAAATCGAAATGATTCAGAAGACAAGAAGGTGTCTTTCCTACAGAGGTCCGGTCCAAGCCCTGAGCTCCAGCTCAAAGTATGTGACACTGTTTGAAATCTGTGGTCCACAGGTACCATCCTGCTGACCTGAACAACCCGCTGCAGATCTGCCAAGATGAATGGGGAAAAAAATAACTCCTGAATGGTGTGCAAAGCCGGTACAGACTCGCCCCGAAGGACCTGAAGCTCCTGTTGCGTCGAAAAGTGGCTCGAACAAATACGGGCGGCTTGAATACTTATGCAAACAGCACATTCCAGTTTTTCATTCCCTTTAACAAATCTGCAAACAAACTACTTATTTTGACAGTTTGTGCCAGAGGATACGAGTTTACAATAAAGATGCCGCCTGGGAAAATTTGTTGCAATATAATTTCTTATCTAGGCAACGCTGATAACTTCCAAGGGATCTGAATACTTTTGTGCACACTTTTTGTTGAGTCTTACAGCAACTTTCTGTAATCTATTTTTGTGTAAGAGATGATTATCTCCGCTTATTCGCTACGGAGGAAGATGGATCCTTCGTTCTTTAGGGTGTTTTTTAGAGCGGGGACTTCACGTGAACTCTGAACGACACCACCGGTTGGGTGAAAAAACACAGGCAGGTGGAGAGACGGACGAACCTGCTGCCTTTTAGAACCTTCTTGTTGAATTAACGGAAGCTGATACCTGTCAAATAAAAAGGACTGAAGCCAGGAGAGATCATCTGTGGCAACTGTGACTGCTTTTCTCACCTCAGTTTATCGATATTAGATGATGGATCGGGTCAAAGGCGACGTTCGAGCTGATGAGAGCGGAGGTGGGAGTGGAACTGCGGTCAGAGGGCGATGAGTTGCTGCCGGATGTCCACATCCATGTAGCTACCCGTGGGTAAAAATGACCCTACTGTATGAGTGGGTAAATCAGCAGCTTAACATATGTGGTAGAGCTAATAAGTTCCAAGACTGGCCAACAGGCAGCACTGCTGTGCTTAGAAACCATGAGCATATGCAGCACAGCAGCACCGGCAGGTGGCCAGTCTTGGAACATTCTGACTGTACTATTCAGCTCCAAACCGAACACTGCAGGTTGTTTTGGAGAGAAGAGCTAAATGAATAAATAGTAGTGGTAAATAATCGCACAGGACCCTCTTTTGCTCCATACAGCCTTGGGTGCAAGAGCACAAACGCCTGGGATTTGAACCTCCTCCCTCTCGGCCACAAGGCCAGTCGCAGAGCTGCTCCACACCGAGACATGAAGTAACGGAGCGGTAAATAACAAAGCTTGTTTTTCTTAAACTGTACATCTATTTGCGTCACCATTTGATGCATGAGTCACGATAACACACGGTTCCTGCCTCCTCTGGCCTGGTAAACACACACAGTCAAGTATTATATACATTAACCCTCTTGAACAGACAACATATTGTGTAACAGCAACACGGCAAACTGCTCCCGTGCTGTTAACACATTTCAGATGTGAACATATTTAAACCGGTAACAACGCTGTCATTTTTCTTTCTTTTTTGCTGTTTTGATTTTGCCAACAGGCAAAAATAAGAAAACGTTCAGGCGGTAAATCGCTGCCTCCATTTTGATGCTGGTCTCGCCCTCGGGTTGTGTGGGATGCGAACTTGCGGCCGCTGGTGTGATTTTTCCCTCACATTTGTGTGGGTTTGCTCCCGCAGTCCATAGTCGTGTGTTTCAGGTGTGTTGGGGACTCCAAAGTACATTTGTACTCCCACCTCGTGCATCCAGGATAACCTCCAGACCACTGTGTCCTCGTACTTGTTTCCGAAAGTAGATGGTTGTTTGTTCACCGTTTGTCAATCGTGATTTATCTCACTCCCTTTATCCTCCTGGCCATGGTTTTCTGAGCTGGGTGTCGCAACCCCCACTAGGGGTCTCCAGAGTTTCCGTGGAGCTCGCTTGGCAAACAGGTTCGGGAACCTTTGCTCTAGAATTATTTGATATTAATATGAGGCACCACCTCAGTGATGTTTTCTCATTGGTTTACCGGATCGATGTAGCTTTACTACAAGAAAGCCAAGGACAGCCAGGAAAACAAGCAGATAGGTGCTGGATCAAACCGAATCACAAGTCTCACTGGAAACACAGACGAGGAGGCCGAGGTTCTCACTGGACACGTAATGGGAAGGTGGCTGAAGATGGGAAAAGCTGTAGGAAAAAGAAGGAGGTGAGCATTCGGATGGACTCAACTCTTCTGTACTGTGAATACAGTTCCTGAGGTTGACCGGTGGTTCTTCCATGAGGGGTGGAGAGTTCAATGACTCAGATAGTTAGCTTAAATGAAGACAGCAGATCAGAGATATTCTTCAGACTTAGGCAAAGCGGTGAACATTTTATTAAACCTTTCCTTCCAACGGAATTTGTCAACTCATTTTTAAAAGTTAAATATTCAGGGTAAGTTTTGGAACGATCACACAGAAAGGGGTCATTGATATTCGGACAACCGGATATCCAGTCTGCAACGTTGATTTTAATCTTGTAGGTATCAAAGGAAACCCAGGAGACAATGAGTGAAGACACTTGGAGCAGACATGCTTGATCAAGGCTCCTGCTGGCCTTTGTTCCCCCAGTAATTCTCCTCATGAAACTTGTTTCAGGTGGATCCTTGGAGTCCGGGGTCTTCTTCAAAGAACGAGGAAAGAGGGGTCTCGCTCGTCCTTCTTCTGGGCCGCAGAGCAAACGGGCTTTGATCAATGCTCGAGTGGAAAACCCTTCCAGATCCGACGCGCGCTTGCCATTGAGTTATGACGCCCGAGTCAGAAGTCGTACGTTCGCGTAGGTGTCTCCGAGGATCTTTGTGGACATTCAGAAGTGCTTCCTATTGTGTGGCTTCATCAGTGAGGTCCATCCCTTTCCAGAAACATGGTATAGCTAATCTGGGGAGGAGAATCTCTTAATCTGGGTTTTTCATCAGTTGACAGAACCAAGCCAAACATACTGCACACACACAGACGTGGTCCTGCTCTAGTAAAGGTACTTTCTTTGACCTGATACAGTAAAAATTGCCCAGCTGTATAAATACATAACTCACTGGAATTAGATTGCTGGGAGGCATGAGTCACTTTGAAGAAAAATGGCACAAAATGAATGAATGAATGAATGAGTTAGTGCTTCTACACCTTTGACCTTTGGGCTTTCCTTGAGGTCCAGTGTCTCTGAGCACCTCATTGTTGCCCGTGACTCAGGGATTCGGTGATACATATACTAGACGTGTATGAAACGCGGTGAAGCTGCGAAGCCCTCCGAATGCGGCGATATTTTTCTGCAGCTCTGCCGGGGATCGTCTCGCATTTGTTGAACAAGTGCTGCTGACATTTTGAGGAGCTCGTCTTCGTCTCTCAACTCTTGAGAGTAATCCTCTCCCAAATGAAGGTGCTGAACAACCTTTCAAAGTGTGTTTGCAGTCAATCAGGTGGGAAAGAAATCCTTAGTAAGGGCTCTCCGTGTGTGTGTGTGTGTGTGTGTGTGTGTGTGTGTGTGTGTGGAATATCTGACACGAAACACGGGCCCCAAGGAGTGTTCATCTTGTCAACATCACATTCTCTACCCTGTCTAGACAGTTTTTTTTTTCCCCTGAATCAACCCAGAGTTAAAAAAAAACACACAAAGAGTCACAATCTCTACCTTTAACTTTTAAATAACAGTCTTTGAAAAAGTCTTGTGCTTCGGTTTCATAATTCTCACACTGACCTTCGAGTTTTCCGTCAGCACTGTCACAATGACTGTCGGCTCTGTCACAGTGTTACCAACATACTGAGCGCTTTGAACACATCGGCAGTGCGGCAGCAACCGGACTATAACATACACTGTCGTCCCTCACAGTCACTGTCGGCGCTGTCACGGTGTCAACACTGTCACGGTGTCAACACTGTCACAGCATCCGCTCCGTAACGGTCACCACTGCCCCAATAGCAACCAGTGCTGCCAGTGTCAGCACCCTCACGATATCAGTCCTGTAGCAAGCTACGTCAGTACCATCACAGACGGTCTCTGTCAGCACTGTCACGGTAACAACCGACACTGTCGCAACGCAAAGCCGCCACACTGTTGTTGCTGTTTTATATTCATTTTTTGCAACAGGGTTATTGCATAATATTATGGAACTCTTCCATTCTTCTCCCTTTTCTCCTCGCCTATTTTGTTTTTGTAGGAACCACCAGCTGCCACCAGTTGGCACTTTCATCTCAGTTATGGTGGATAAGTAAGTAAGTGGATGTCATGCACCTGCAATTTAAAAAACAGACTCTGTAGTGGAAAATCACTTTAATATAATCACCAACAATCCACTGTAGTGACCTTTACATAAAAGGAATAACATGTTCAAATTGAGCCTGAAAAATAACCATTTTTGCATTGCATATCAGTCCCCCGAGAAGACTTGGTTGGACCGGGTCCAAGGCATATTTTGCTTCTTTAATATCTGTCACAATAAACTGGGCGCTTGCCTTGACTGCATAATTTCTCCGCACAAGAATTACAATATACATTTCTGAGTCGTAGGTTTGCTTCCCGTCTCATCTCAGGTCCGTGTCCAAATCCATCAGTCAAACGCGCAGATTAGCGCTCAGCCATATGTATGCAAATTTAAAAAACTGTTTATTTGCTTTCTGCCTGGTTTATTCCTCCATGTATCTGCAGTTCTTTGGATAGCTGCTACTGCCCAACTGTACGATGTCAAGAAGCCTCCTGCCGTTGCTGGAGACGAAGACCCAAAAGGGGGGTCCGAACGATGACATAATGGCTGAAGGCAGTTCTGAAGGCGGGGGGGGGTCATGTGGGTTTGTCACAAAGAGTTCTGATCGTCACACACGACAGAAGCCTTTTTCCCATGATTTTCCTAAGCCAGGCTGCAGATGTGTTGGTCTTTGGTTTAGCGGCGCCAGTTTGGCCGAGGTTCTTCAGACGGCAGATCTTGAAACGTATCAGAGATTTTTACGCGTTTCTAATTACAGTTTCAATTTGACATTTTTTTTCCGCCCGCTCTCCTGAGACTTTGCATAAACCGCTGATACGACTAACCTAATAAGAACTCAGCAAGTTTTTAACGTGTTCCTGCAAAAAAACGAACAAATGAATAAGACGTTCTTGCAGACTGAGAGGATTGATGTCGTGCTTCCCTTCACAAAGTAAAAATCTGCAAGTAAAATTTTAAGTATGTAAATATCACCGGCGTTCGATTTAAAACCACCTTGCAGAATGTCATCGCTTTCGTTCCTGGAGTTTTTGTTCGGCAAAGGACGTAACATCGGGAGCTTCGGCAAACAGTCGCTGTGCGATGTTAAGCAGGCCAAAAAAATGCCCAGCACTGCACGTCATCTCCCTAACAATGGCCTGCATGGTCACTACTCTGATGCTCCTGTATGTCATCTCCATAACACTGGTGCAAACTGTTGTTTGTCTTCTGTTTCTGTGCATCGTCTCCCTAACAAAAGCACTAAAAAAAAATCACAGCTCATATGGTTTTATGTGTAATCTCCTTCACAGTCTTCAGTACAATCACTGGTCCTACGTTCTTGTACGTCTTCTCCCTCATGATGGTCTGTATAACGGGTCTGATGTCCCTGTACATCATTTCCCTAAAAAAGTTTCGCACCATTGCTTGTCTTTTGTTTCTCTGCATCATTTCACTAAAAATGGCCAGAACCTTTAAGGATCTAATGGTTTATAGATAATTTCCCTAACAGTGTTCTGCACAGCCCCTGGTCTGATGTTTCTGTACATCTTTCCCCTAATAAAGACGCAAACCATTACTTACATTTCCATACATCATCAACCTAAAAATGGCTTAAACCTTCACGTGTGTAATGGCTCCATCTCCCTAAAAATGGAGTACACCATCACTGCTGTGTTCTTGCCCTTCTTTATTTCCCTAACAAAAGGCCCAAACCATTACTTCTCTTTTGTTTCTGTCCATCACTTCCCTAAAAATGGCCTAAACCATTACTGGCCTGATGGTTTATAGATCTTGTCCCTGACAAAAGGCTAAAGCATCATTCTTTGAATCTTTCTATGCATCACAACCTGCTCCATCACTGGCCCAGTGTCCTTGTGCATCTTCTCATTAAAAATGTTCTACATCATCAATGGTCTTTGGTGTCAACAGCCACCGCAGTTCTTAACCTCCCTCCATAACGGTCTCATACGTCATGTTTACGTTCAAGCGCCATATGTAGCTCAGAAATCATTTCCCGCACCATCACTAAAAGACTCCCTGGGGAGTCTTTCTTCCACCTCCATTCAGGAATCTGGCAGGTGAGGTGGGGGGTGATGTTGGGAAGGTTTGTTGGTGGCTGCCATACTGTGACAGGCAACAGTGAGGTGCAATTATTCTCCGAACCCCAATGAAGAGAAGCAGCCATTTATTTTGCTCAGCTCTCCTCTGGCAACTTCTTAGCTTGTTCTAGAGCTTCCTGTCGCGTACCGAGCTTGTTAAAAGCTTCTGGATTCCGTGGCCTCTGCACTAAAAATAGTTCAGCCAGTGACAGAAGTAAGAAACCTACCTTTCAAATCCTCGGTGATTAAAATACGATTACACACACACACACACACACACACACACACACACCGGGGGGTGTGTCTTGTTGAACTCTGAGCTGATGAGTGGAACCAGGTTCCACGGAAATGAAAATCACTGCCGCTTTGGGCATTCGTGTTATCGATTCATCTCTGAGGTGAGATGGTATCTAAATTTAAACTCTTACCTTTTGTTGAAGATGGGGCAGCCTTTGAACCAGGCTGCTGACAGATGGTTGTGGAAAATTAGTAAGTATGGAGGTTAAATAATCATAATAATAATGTTAATTATATGAACACGTGTTTCTGGGAAGAGTCTTAAGCGAGGAATCATGAATGTTCATAGTGGTTTGCATCACTTAAAAAACCAACGTGCCTCCAGATTATGCTGAGTCCAAAGTCATAGAAAACACAGACCTTACAGGGGGCATCGAGTTGGAGGGTGATTGGACAGCTGTGGTCACCTGAGGGCCAATGGGTAGAGTCTGGTTGGAAAATCCAGGTGGATGATGGTCTGGCAGCTGGAAGATCATTGAGAGCTCCGGTACAGGGGGTTGGACAAGGTGGACAGTTGACTGTGCTCGGACAGCACTGGTGGGGGTAGTTGGGTAGTTAGGATGGTGAAATGTGGTTGAATAGGTCTACCTAAGGGAAACTGGCTGAAGAATGCTGTTGAGAATGTTTTCGACAACCCTGCTGGGAGGTGGTTCGGTAAGGAATAGTTGGTTGGAAAAACGTGACTGAAGAATATTGTCGGACAACCGTGGTTGACTGAAGATGAAGAGCTCTGGTGGAAGGGTGACCTTGAGCAACCTTTGTAGAGAACAGTTCTGGTGGAGAGTTGTTTGATCGGTGGAGGCAGGTCAGGGACCTCTGGTGGAAGATGTTTGGACAGCACAGGTGGGTATATGTCATGCAGAGCTTGGAAAACCCGAAGTAGATGGTGGTTCCATAAGTGGAGAATACTTTGAAAGGGAAGAGTGGTTGAAGAACACTGTATGAATGTGGTTGGAGGACTCGGGGGGGTTGAAAGAGACAGCGAACTCTGTGGACAAAAAGCTCTATTTGAAGGTCTTTGAAGAGCTGAAGTGGACAGTGATTCAGCATGTGGGTGGTGGTTGGGTAGCCCTTGTGGAGCTTGGTTGGACATCTCTGGTGGGGAGATGGGTCATTTCTGGAAAGCTCTAGACTACTGTTGGACAGCACCCCCTTATGTCCCAACAAACAGAACATTTACAAGCTTTTAGTTGCTTCCATCTGTTAAAATAAAGACAGTTAAAATATTTCCCAAGGATTTATTTACTGACTTTACTTTTCTCTTACGGCTCACTCTCTACGTCCTCCATCCATCTGCTAGGGCAGGCAGGCCCTCTGGATCTCACTTCCTCTCACGTTTGTAACAGGGTGACCAGTAGAACAGATGGAACGTTCTTTGTTAAAGACCCAGTGTTGTTCATGTAGTTGTTGGGAAATTTTTACTATACGATTTCAGGGTAAGTTACTTGATCAATGGTGTCACAAACTCAAACCCAGGACCTTCTGATCACACCGGATCTAAACACAACACCGTATACTCCTTGTAAATCCACGTTTTTATTATGCTCACGGCTCAAAGAAACTTGCTTTGTTGGAAAAAGCAACTTGACACTGATTTACCCATTTATACAGTGCAACCGGGTAATTTTTTTCTACACGAAATTTGGAGAAATACCTCCGGTGGCGGCACCACAGCAGGAGCGGGAGTCACACCGGGAACCGGCGAGGTCCCGAAGCGACGACCCAGCTGCCTGCCGAATTAGGTCATAACTTCCTTTCGCTCACTGGCTGGTACCGTGTGCTCAGGGTTAGTGACGCGGTTGAGGTTGGTTGGGGTTGCGGTTGAGTTCTCGGTCCTGACTTTGTACGTCTCGAGATGTCAACAAGCGCCTCTTTTCTCCCCCGCCACACCCACTGCCTGCCCCTCAACCCTGGAAAACAGCTTCTTCATCAGTCAGCTTTGATGAAGCTGTGATTTAATTCACGCCGTTTTCCACATCATTGGCGCTGAGCCGTTACTCCTTCGTGAACAACTACACCGATAAAACGTAGGTAAACGGTCTTTTTCTGCTCATTTTACAACCACGAGCTGCATTAGTCTCATCAAACCGTCACTGTAAGGTGTTTTGCCAACATAATTTCTTTAATATAAGTGAAAAAGCACACGGTCACCAGCGCTAACAGACCCTGTTGAAGCGCCACTATTTATTCATCGGTAAAGACAAGTTAATTAACAGCTCAGCTGGAAGAGAAAGCGGCCAACGCGGGGGTCCTCCCCCGAATAATCCCACTTGTCTCATTACATTTCTCAATTAGCCGCGTCACATAAACACCGCTGTGCACCTACGGCGTGAAGGAAGTGATCAGGATGAAGCGTTTACATGCCTATTAATGCACACGTTCATAGCGAATCGCTTTTTAAAGGTTTAGGAGGACATTTCCGTCGGGATTTTCCAAATTTATGTCAAGGCTCTTTTCTTGAAGTTTGTAGTAAAAGTAGAGAAATACTGAGGTGCGTGGGAACGTGCGCTAAGAAGGACTCTTTTCTTATCGAGCGGAGACCGATTCGAAATTTTTAAAAGATCAAAATACGGCAGAAAATAAAGAACCTCGATTGTTTATATCTGCACTGATTTAGGATTTTTTTCCCTCTTCCATCCTTAGCGCTAAACGCGGCGGTAGCAGAACCGCTCGCGACGCTGCCGACAACAAAGGGGACCCGTCAAAGACCCGGCGCTCGGCTGCTGGGGAGACGGAGACGCGCTTCTGACAGCTGCCGATGTGCTGTGGTGGAAGTGGAAAGGAAGGGAAAGTCGGGAGATGATGGACAGGTGTAACCGGGACAGGCGTGGGAACCCGGTTCCTCTCGCCGCGCAATCCTAATTGGTTTGGCAAAATCATGCCGGTGGGTTCAGGTTCTGAAGTCACGTTCGCACAAACACACGGAGCGGCAAATATAAATCATTTAAACCTCTTTGGCAGGATATTTCCAACATCGCCGCTGTAAAAAAAAAAAAAAAAGGGTGGACTTGTCCCCCTCAGTATTCTATGCACTTACAACTGAACTGCAGGGCCTCAAGTAGCAGAGAAGCAGATCTGCTTTAAGCTGAGACTAAACTGAATGTAGGTGGACTTTGGTGGAGCATCTTGATCTTACATTGAAATTAGGCTCAGTTTTAAAATGACTGAACCTAATTTAGACTGAGCTTGGAACCAGAAACAACATCCTGCACTGCAGGGTTTTAATCGACTGGGGGACGTTAATGTTAAGCTGAGATTAAACTGAGCTCAGACTGAAATAAAGCTGAGATCAGCTTGATCTTAGACTGTGCCAGTAGATGGACTTGAAGTTGAGTCGAGAGTTTAGGTTGAACCTCGGCGGAGGCCACGGGGGACCCTGCGGGCCGAGGTGGTTTAGGACCCTGGACAGCAGCCCTCCTCGCTGGCCTGAAGCTCTCAGGCTCCCGATTTTCCTCCTTGTGCTGACAATCCAAAAACGAAATCCTGCTTAAGTGCTACACGGGGCAAACCTATCTGAGATGGTGACTTCATTTTAACTTCGTCCTTTCGCTGAAGCTGCCCCTTTTTCTTGAGGAACGTCCTTATATGGATTGGGAGGATTATCGCGGCGGCGGGAAAAGGACACTGGATGCAGACCGACTTTGTCGTCGACACGGAAGAAAGTTGTTCTTTCCTTACAGTTTCAGCGCCAGTCGGCGTGAGCATACGGCGAGATCAGTCGTGTTCTACGGTCTTATTTCTTAAACAAACACGTGCCAGACCTCCTGAGGGCAGCAGCTTCTCAGCTCGTCTCCCAGTATTGCCGAGTTCAGCCGACTTCTGCTCTTTCCCCGCACGGATTACGGAGACTCGGGCGGCCGCGAAGGTGGCGCCGCGAGTGGTTGAAGTTCGCGAAAGTTCACTGGGTGAAGCTGAAGGAGAAAAGAAAGATAAACCAGCTCCTCCATTTATAAGCGTGGCTTCAAGTCTGTATGAAACTTGTTTTGTTCGTAATTGCAAGATCACTTTTACGCCTAATTCGCCACCAGCAAAAGGTCTACAGTGCAGACGTTCCGTCTTTTATTCACGTTACGCTCGAATCGCACAAACAGCTCTTTCCAGCCAAGTCTTCCGTGTGCAAAGGTCCTCGTCTTGTTTCTCATCGCCAGACTGGAGCTGTAAACACTGCGGCGGTGAGTTGAATAAATGTGCTCCCGCCCTCCTGTTTTGTAATAAAAAATAAATGTAAAAATCGCCCAAGTTTGTTAATATTCCACCTCCTCGTAATATGAGCAGCGTTTTATTTTTAACAGTCAGGTGATTTTTCCCAGTTTGCCCTTTCCCCTGCAAAGGCTTGTATTTTTATTATTTAGCTACAGTGCAGAGCTCCTGTTACAGAGTTCCTGACCTTTATGAACATTCTCACACACACACACACACACACACACACACACACACACGCAGTGTTCAGCAGAAAGCCTCGCCTCAGGCCAGACTCTGACATTTCGTACCTCCCAGTCCAGGACCCGCAACACCACCGTCATCATGTATATTTCAGGATGTGCATACTTATGCATATCCAATCCCCCCACCCCTCACACACACACACACACACACACACACACACACACACACACACACACAGAGCCAGTGCCTGAGTTCATTGCTGTAAGTCTTTAAGTCATATCTGTGGGTCCCTGCATTATTCAGATTTCAATGTCAGGGATTCGGAAACAGAGAGCACCGATACACCAGGGATGCTGGGAAGAGGTGGGCAGCGGACCGCTGGATGCCTCACGCCCCCCCGTTTCCTGGAGAGGGAAGCGTTCGCCAACGCGACTCCGGTTCAGGGACGGTCAGTTTCCCTGCTGCTTTTCACAGAGGAAGATGCTCCACTGGAGCGAAATATCTGTGTTCAGCCTCAGCGGAGCAAGCGGGGCTTTTATTGGCCTCTCAGTCTTCCTCTCGGAGTACACCTTTCTCTCGCCTGGGCCTTGGGTCTCTCAGGGGGAGGGGGGGGGGGGTGCTCCACAGTGCCCCCCAGGGAATTTTTTGCTGTACTGGACCTTTGAAGTGGGGGGCTGTTTGCTCATGTTCAGTAGCCCTTCAGAATGATATGGGCAGTAAAACCCCACCTTTTACAGTAGCCCCCTGATCAGTGAGGTGTTTACCCTGAACTGGAACAGTAAAATTTACCCTGCTGTCCAAACAGGTAAATCACAGTCAGCTCTTTTCGAGGGAACCTTTAGTTCACAGAAATAATGTAAATATAAATCATCCGCACCTCAATATCAAACACGTTTTCTCAGCCAAAATGTTTATTTTACATGACTTGGCTGCTACTGAAGTTTATAAATGTACATTTTTTCACAGCTGGGGTCGCTTTGTGATGCCGTGCGAAGGGAGGAGGACACACCCCCCACGGAGGCCTACACCCAGCAGGCACCCTGGGAGCATCGGCGACGCATCCCGCCTCGCGGGGGCAACACGAGACGCTAGGACACGTGCGCTGCACATCTCGCATCTGTTTGTTTTTCGGAAGCCATCTGACTCTGGTCGGTTGCGGCTTTTGCCGCCAGCACCCGTGACGCTGTGTCGACGCCGCTAAGACTCGGGGTTTTGAGGCCAGCTGTCGGAAACAGACACGGCGAAGGTCTCCGGAAAACGGCGGGCGGAGGGAAAGCAGACAGAAGTGGAACCCCCTCTGGCGACGTGGGCGGGAATGTTCCGCTGCGAGGGCCTCTTCCGCATCTCCGTCCGCCAGGGAAACAGGCCCCTCGTGTGGCCCGGAGACGGCGACAGCTTGACGAACTGAAGCGATTAGAAATTATAATTAAAAAACGAAACTTATAATTATAGCAAAGACAACACCATCGCGGTCTGTTTCCCGTCTCCGCTCATAATCCGTCTCAAAGCCGGGTATCTGAGAGAGATCGAGCAAAGCGGCACGTGGTGCGAAAGCGGCCCCCGAACCTCGGCGGTCTGGACCGAATGAACTGAACCTGCTGGACCCATCAGAGCGCCGGACCAGGGTCGGAAAACGGTCCAGGAAAACACGCTTGTCTGTAAAGTGAGCAGATTTACACAGTCACGCTCTGGTTAAGGAGACACAGCCATGGAAACCGGTTTTTCTTGTTTCATATGCTCACCGGACACTTTATTAGGTACAACTGCTTGGCGCCAGCCGGAGTTGGGGACGTAATCCAATGGTTCCCACCCCTTTTATCAACACACCCTTATTTTACATCTTATACATTTTGTGACCCCCCCCCACCACATTTATAGGCAAACAGCAGGGGGGTCTTCTCCCATGAAGACTTGCAGACCAAGGGAGCATCAACCCAAACCTATAGTAATGATTAATTCATTGATACTATCTAATCCCACCTTTTTAAACACGGCTTAAACTAAATCTGGCAGGTTACCTCAGCGAAGACTCTGGTGACAACTGGTGGGTGTGGCAACTCTCAGGTTTGGAAACCATGATGTGAAGGGCTGGGAAATAGGCACAAATGGGTTTTTTTAGGTTTTTACTCCACCATCGCATCGCATCAGAGCAGACTGACCATGTGCATCTATTTCTTCATGGCCAGTCTGGTCTTTCTTAGTTTGATACTTCCAGCAAGACAATGTGCCGCATCACCAACACACATCTCAGAACAGTTGGCCAACACAGTCCGCACCTTTCCACCTGCTAGACCATCTTTGGCTCAGGGTTGGGATGTTAGCTAAATGAACGTGCCACCAACAAATTTGCAAACGTTGACGTCATCGATCCAGCGTGGAGCCAGGGTCCTGTAGATACTCTACTGGCACCTTGTTGGGGTCAAAACAGAGCCCAACGCTTGACTTCTTACCTAATAAAGTGGCCAGTGAGTCTGCTTTGGAAAACCTTGGCAAGTCTCAGAGCAGGGGAAATCCTTCTCCTCAATGAAAGACCCTCTGAATTTCCACTTCTTCGCATTCTATTCAGTCACAATGGCATTATGGGAAAGGAGGTTTCTAGATTAAAACCGATCAAATGTGATCTCATTTTAGACGTTTTCCCAGAGAAACCCAACAGTCCTGCTGTATTATTCCGACTAACACAATATCCATAGAGAGGGACGAAGAAAAACGGTAAAACATCAACCAAATTTTGAGCTTTCTTTGTAAGTTCTTTGTAAGTACATTTCTTTGTAAGTTTAGCTTTAAAGAGCCTTTTTTCAAAGTGGAAGCTTTCGTTTTCACACAATGTAATAGCACATGTTCCTGGTGTCTAATTTGAGATCATAAGTCCAGGAGGCCCCAAAAACGGGTCCAAATTGGGCCCAAGAGTTTCAAAGCCCGTCTCTGCGCATAAAATATTTAATTTCATCCAATACTTCTCACCAATTTTTACATTTTTCTCTCTGTAACGACTCGGGCTTCTCAAGCGATCGGTCATAACTTGTACACGCCTTTCGGGTGTCACCTAATCACCCGTTTTCCCTCCCGTAATTACTGTCATCCATCTAGTGGGAGACAATACAAGGAGAGACCGCCGGCGACTGTCCATCACCTATCGGCAGACGTGTCACGTGTGGTGTGGGGTGATCTGAAGGTCATACTGGGCACCGCTTATGGGTTATTGGGATGGGAGGGTAATCGAACCGTGGTCACCTGACTGAGGAGCCGTGGCTTGTCCTGGAGAAGGAGGCAAGGAGGAGTTGGGAGATGTTGCGGTTTCTGGTACCTAGGGATGATGATGGAGATGTGGTCTTGGAGAGGGTCAGAATGAGAAGGTGCGAGAAGAACAGCAGGTGTTTGGCTGTTCAAAACTGCGCATCTCCACTCAGTTTTGTTCAGAGCAAGTTGCTCTGGTTGCTTCCCACAGGCTAGAGCCATGCGTTTCAGCTGGATTCACCTGTCGCAAGAATGTGTGTGTGTGAGTGTTGGTGCGCTGACATGGTCTCACATCTCACCCAGTGGGCACCCTGCCTCACACCCTAGGATTTCTGCGATAGACTCTAAACACCGTGACTCTGCACTGAACCAGGTTATGGATAATGGATGAAGTTAGTGACACATAAAGCTCCAGAACCAAGTTAGTTCAGAAACACGGAACCATCTCCGCAGCTGCTGTCAAGCGCAAAACTGGGAAACTTGTAATGGCACCGCATGAATTTTTAAATCCTAATATCTCAGAACTCTATTTTATGATAATATCCTTTAATTGTGGAAGATCTCAATCTCCGGCCACCAAAGAGAGCGAAGACCAACTCGAGCTGCTTCTTGGCCCCCCAGGGGTCCTCTTTTCAATATTCTTAAGAGATTCTCCACCGTGGCCCTGAGGAGAGTCGGCCGAGTCGTGGGCGCCACCACTTAGAGGTTTAGGAGGAAGACGAAAGCTGGAGCTCGCGATGGAGAAGATGAAGACTTCCTGTTGATGAAGCGGAGACCCCCCCCCCCTTTACGGTACACAGTTTGCATTCAGGTGCACAATCTGTTCATCTTTAATCAAACCGAATGCCGTCCCAGGAACCAGATAGCGCCGTCGTGCGATTTTCATTAAGTCAATCCGAGAAATTGCTTCACTTGGCGAAACAAAGCTGCGGACCTCTAATTATTGGCGATAATTTCAACTTTTTTTCTTTGCCGTTATTGCAAAGTTAAAAAAAAACAAAAAAAAAAAAAACAGGCAATTAAATAAGGATGAATCCTTTCGGTGCTGTTTCATATCAGTGGCATTATACAGGTCGGCGGAGGGGTCGCGCGCATCGAAACACTCCGCAGCTTGTTGCTCGCTCAGAGGAGGAGTTCTTTCCCACCGTTTTCTAATGTTTACACACCATCTGGGGTTTTTTTATTTATTTTTTTGGCTATTTGCATCTGTGCTCTGTTTGCTATTGGAAAGAGGTGGAAAATCTATGCAAAAACTGAGCTGGTCTTCCAGCTAAAATGAACCAATATGCCACCTACTTTCCAGAGCGTAGATGGTGTGAGATGGAGCACGAAGCTCAGCGCCACAGTAAACATTAGAGATTTTGCACGCATAGTCGGGTTTGTTAGAAGATACCTGTTTTTTCGGGTGCGACAGACACTAACAAAGGCCCGCGGCAAGGGCACAGTTTAACAGTTTAGGGAGGGCTTAAAAGCGAAGATGCTTCTGTCGAGGAGCGCAGCGTCCGTGGAGGTCAGAGGTCAGGGGTCGTGGCAGGAATCCTCTGTTTTCTCACGAGCAGAAGAAAAGAGGGGGTAGGAAAGACCTAGGAAAAGGCGAGGGAGCGGCGCGCAGGGGGTTTCTGTGGGTGTGGATTTTCCATCTCCGTTTCAATTTCCACGTGTTAAATGTGCTCCGCTCCTGTACGGCGCGGAAACAAAAGGAAATTACGCAGATTAATAGTGTTCCTTCGTAAACCATCACGCAGACAGTACAAGCAACTGGACCTGGGGGTCGCTCGGTATTTCAGACTCGGATTTGTATTTTCTAACATTTTTTTTGCCGTAATTGGTCTCTTCACTTTCCTCCTTAAATTGCTCCGTTACACTCAGAGACGTGGATTATTTCTAACACGGACGGAAATTATTTCAGCCCGAAAAACATCTTTTTTTCACTGCGGAAAAAGCTAATTACTTGGCTTCTGTGTGGCAAAAAACTCAGCGGGGGAGCGCCTGGGGCGGGAGTAGGAAGAGCGGTTAATATTACCTCCATTTACCGTGCCAGGCAACGGGTTCGAAGGCAAACACTGTAATTCTTTAAATACCCACAAAGAGAGGCTTTTGATGATTTCTGCTAATGCTGATGAATAAATATCAGCGGTAGGACCCGGAAGCTTGTTCCCCATCTATACCGCATTGGTGATCTTGGGAAGGGGAGGAAGATCGATATAAAACGTGAAAAAAAAAATTGCGCGAGATCCAGAACGACGATAGAAATAAATGTATCGACACCGTCGGAACACCAGCAACCGGGGGGGAATTCACCGGCGCCACGAGGCCCTGGCTGCTCGTGCACAGGTGCCCCTTTTTGGGCCCAGGGCTTGACTTCATGGGCACTTTCTGAGTTTTCCCTCCGATGCGCAGATAAGAAGACGTGTCCTGCGAGTCGTGCGCACACCAGGGCAAAATGCAGAAATACGATGCTGGCCTCACATAGCGTTCTCCCCCGATTTTCCTTTCCCGACTCGCGCTCCCTGGCAGGAGCCGAAAAAGCTCGCTGCCAGGACCGAGTTGCCATGGCGATGGTCTACGGACACATCACCTGTCACTGTCGTCACGACCATCATCCGCCCATGTGCCGTTCTCCTCCCATCCTCTGGCATCCTCCATGGGGCTTTTTTTTCCCCTCCATGCGGCATCGTGACGGGCTGACAAAACCGGAGCCGTGAATGCCGAAGCCATACATATGCAAGGTACATGTGGGTGAACAAGGAGTAAACAATGGCCCACCCGCCTGCTGAGATGTCGCTCTTCATGTGGGAGGAGATGCTGGAAAAAAGGTTTTAATGTCACCAGTTCTGGGTACCGGGTGCAGAGTAAAACGCTGTTTATTCGGTGTAACAGAGTACGTCAATTGGCAGGTGACCGAGGACAGGGCTGGATAAGCTGCAGAGCTGTTCGCGTGACAGGCAGGTATGTACAACTTGGAGAAACCAGCTGTTCGCGTGATGGACGTGTGTAAAAATTTATAGATCAACATGGTAGCTTGCGATGAAGAACGTGGAGAAACTGCCCGGTTAGTCACAAAATGGACACAGTTGCAAAAGTTATTGAGACCGCAACACTTCACGCAAAGGACACGTGGGGAATCTGGAGGAACCGCATGGCTGCTCGCATGACGGGCGTGCGGAAAAGTGGGGGAAACCACGTAGATGCTCGCCTGAAGGACACGTGGGAGAACTGGAGACGTCTCATCTGCTGGCGCGATCGACACGCGTCGGAAATTTAGAGAAGTTGCACGGATTCTCATGTGAAGGACGCGTGCAGCAAAGTTGGAGAAACCGCATGGCAGCTCGCATGACAGGCGTGCAGAAAAGTTGGAGAAACCGCACAGCTGCACCCAGGACAAAGATGTACTAAGTAGAGGGACTGCACAGCTGTTCCCATGATGGATGTTTGTAGAAATAAGAGAAACCACACAGCTACACACGAAGGACACGTACAGAAGAGTTGGAGAAACCGCACAGCTGCGCACATGAAGAATACATGTATTAAAGTCAGAGGAACCCCGCTGACATACATACTTCAGGCGTGTGTTGTCTGCTGTTTTCACGGTCAGACACAAACAGAAGACATTAATTTGATCTGACCCACAGAGGAAGTGAAACCACGCAACGGCCAAGACCTGCAAACCTGCAGATCGAGATCCCCGTGAACTCCGCCAAAAGCGCCCACATCTAGAAAGCATGTTAGCGATATTTCAGACGGGTCGGCGACCTCGAATAAACAAAGGGGGGAGGGCGGCACAGAGCTCCCTCATCTTTATTCACAGTGTGTCTTTAAGTGAATTGAAAGAAGACGCTCATGTAGGCCCTAAATGTGGAGTTCGGCTGCATTTCAGGTTCCTCACACACTTTCCCTCCTCTCCCCCGAGGAGCTTTCTTTCATCTGCCGTGGTCCAGCACACACTGACACACACCAACACACACACACAGTCACACAGAGTCTCCCCCCACGCACACACCTACCCACGCGGCCCTGTGAACCTCAGCTGTGTGTGCGAGTGTGTGTGGACACCACTGCTCTGGGTGGAACTGTCCAACGGAGAACTTGGACGACTGAGAGCGAGAAGGAGCCAGCAGGTTTGACTATTAATGCGAACAAAACGAAAGGCTTTCACGTGAATGATGAGAGCAGGAAGGTGACGGAAGTGAAGCACGGGTAGTTACGTGGTAGCAGGTGGTGAAGTGGGCCTGCATTCTGAAGGGTATTGGGATCAAATCCCCCTCTAGCTGTAGTACCCTTGATCAATGCACTATGAATAAAAAACAACAATAATGAATCATAAAATAATAATAGAGGGACCAGAGCCACCTGCTCAAGCAGACCTCCAGCTCGGCAGACTTTGAAGAAGTCCTCGGGATGAGACAGGTTCTCAAGACAGACGTGTGCTCGCCCACCCCCGCGACCAGAAGATCTGGATTTCTGAGTATCAAAAGACCCATATGGGGTTGACTCAGTAAATACTTCATTATGCTCTGATGCAACTCAGGTCTCTGTCAGATTAGAAACAGCAAGGTCATCGCGGATGATTCACTGGTGCACAAGAGGATTGTTTGATAACTTCCATGGAGTTTGATATCAATTCATAACGACACTCGGAGATGATGTCGACGAATGGCAGTTTGGAGTGGAGTTTGCAGACCACCTCTTCAGTCGAGGACCTGCATTTATGTTCGGTGTTTGTCCGTAGGTTTGTGTTTATGTTTATTGTGTTGCGGTTGCTGTGAGGCGCGCCGTTTTTTCTATTTTGGACCAGTAGCAGGAGGGATCTCGGCAGAGTTGTGCTGAACGACATCCGTGGGAGACTTCAGGTTGGCCAGCGTGCCGCCTTGTCAATTTTGGTCCTAATTTAAGCCTGGCATCGACAGACAGGCTCTGTGGGGCAGGTAGACCTGCAACGCCATAGCTGGTGTCCCAGGTCTCCACGGCCCCCTTGTTGTTTGATGCGTGACGGCCTGTGATCCGGTGACGGCTCCGCTCTACGTCTCGTTGGCCCTGGAAGATTACAGGCTGAGTCACGGGCTTTTGCCAGCATGCCGGCCTAATGCCGGAGTCTCCGGTGGCTTCGATCAAACGGCGGCAATGGTGGCTCACGGCAACCTGCCGAAGAGCAGCTAATCTGTGTCGTGAGGAAGATGCTCCCGTTTCCATGGTGCACCACCGACATTCTACAGCACTATGAGCCCCATCGTGTGGAGCAAAGCTTTGCATTTCTCCAAAGTCGGAGTCTTTCTCTGAACGTCCCTTCGAAGCAGCATCTGAAACTGACAATGAAGTACCTTCTGAAGTTTAGTCGCCCTCCACCGAAGTTCCTTCGGAAGTAGATTCTGAAGCTGGTTCCAAAATATGTTCCAAAAGCGATTGCTGATCCTTCGAAGCACCACCTGAAACTGACATTGAAGCTCCTTCTCAAGACCAGCCTCTGACGACTTTGACTGAAGCCAGTTTGGAGCCCCCACTAAAGCAGCATCTGAAGCAGTGGAACTTCTTCTGAGCCTCCCTCTGAAGCAGGCCTGACGTAGAGCTGCATCACCTCTGATGTTGTGCCTGAAGTTCCCTCCCAAGCCTGAAGCTCCCACTAAAGCAGCATTTTATCTCCACGTAAAGGATGCTGTTTATGCTGATTCTGAAGGTCGATCAACCTTGAGATGAAGAAGAGCACATGCTGTGAACCTCCCTCGAGCTCCTCGTGTCACGTCCAACAAGGAACACAGAGTCCAGCACGACGGCGGCGCACAGCTGAGGTGCGAGAGCAGCATCGACGGCCGCGGTGCGGCAGAGAACTGGGCATATGACCAAAGACTAAAGCCGCATCTTCAGCTGAAGCCAAAATAACGTATCGAGGCACGTAGATAAGCAACAAATTATGAATAAAAGTGTGTACATAGACAACGGTGAATGAGGAGAGGGGAGCAAAGGGACCACCCGGAACATCCTGCATCGCTGTCCACGCTCCGCATAATCGACTTCCAGAATGTTCAGTGTCGCCCAGGGCCGGGAGGGGTGTGTCCAGCCTGCGGGGGAGGGATGCAAACAGCATCCCGTTGGACCTTCACAGGGTGCTACCCAGGTAGCGCCTGTGGACCGCCGCAGTGAAACGGCGCCCCCTGGAGCAGGAGGTGGTGGTGGTAACTTGCCTTTAGTTAGACCTGGGAAGAGGCCCCAATGTGGCTGCAGGTCACCTGGATGGAAAAATCCAGTGGGGGAGATCTGTGTCGTGTAAATTTTATTTGTGACTAAGCGACTTTGTCTTACATTATGAATAAAGTTACTTTGTAAGGGTCACACATATATAAGTAGCTATTATCGCCGTCCACGTTTGCGGTGTATTATTGTGACAACCTTTTGCGTCGAGTGGTTTAGTCCTTCCTAGACCAGAAGTAGGAGCCCGTTTTGCTGAGATCAAGGCCTGCTCATGTTCTTTGGTTGGTCTTCTCAGGTAGAGAGACCTTTTCTAACTGTTGCCTGTAGTATTAGTTCACTTTTCCACCTTAGTACGCTTCAGTAAACAGGTTTGCCCCAAACTGTGAGCTAAGAGCAGAAACAAGCGAGTTCACGCCACCCCTGCTGGAAGCAAGAGCCGACTGTTATGTTTTTATTGATGTTGTTATAATATTTTTAATAGCGGAATAATGTCTCGCTTGCAACCTGCAAACCAGAGTCGTTGCAATTTAACTGTGGCAAAATTTGTCACGCCAACAGAGCCCTAAAAGTCCATTTTTGAGCGAGTGGGTCAAACCGGTTGGCTCCGACCCGTCTCCGCCATCCCTCTGCACGATGTGTGAATGATCTCCTCCTCAATCGCTTTTCTGGAACATTCAGTGCACCGAAAGGCATTTGAAGTGTTCCGAGGTGAGGGCCGCTGGCTTTGAGAACCGTGCTGCCTGTTCTCAGGTTCCCGATGAAGACGGCCCACGGCGGCCGGGGACGCCGCACCTCCACTTAACCGTGACTCACGATGGTGTGAAGCATCAGGTCTCTGTTCTCTGTGACCGCTGTCCGCGTGATGAGTAACTGCTTAACTCACTGCCGCCACCGCGGACGTCCAGGTTGTCGGAGGTCAGGTGATGCTGAGCATGCTGGGAACTGGTGGGTACCGGTTTGGCTTTGGGACTTTGGCTACAGAGTGGGGGTGTGTGCAACGGGGGTGTGCAGAACATCGATCTGTGTGTTCTGCGCTCCCTGCCCCCCCCCCTCTTGGCAGCTTGTCCACGTTGCCGCACCAGGCCTGGGTTACAGAACATCACCATCTCAGAGGTGCTGGCTGAGGTGCGAATGGGACGTGGAGGTGGCGAGGTTGCCATAACGACCTCTCGGAGATGCTCGGGAGGTGGAGATCATCGTCCTCGGGGGGGACCTCAGAGATGCTCTGAGTCCTCTTCCCACCTCCTGCTCTGCTATCTTTATCGGCCCGGCTGCCGATCGGTCCGTCAGCAGGTTCGACCAGCCAATCCGAGGAAGACAGACCGATCGCGGCTGCGCGGCGACAGGTGGCGCTGTGGTTAATAAGGCACCACCCAGCTGAGAGCGAAGCCCTTATAGAAGGACGCGTTTGTGGAGAGGAGCCCCTGCTGGGCCAGGAGATGTTCGTGATCATCATTATTACTGAGCGCTTCTTGTGGCTGGACGCAACGCGGCACCGGGAGGAAAACCGGTCCGTTGTCTTGCGTCTCCATGGCAACAGAGTTGCGGAAGGCAGCAGCATCGATCTGGGCGACCATAAAAACGGTCCTTTCATAAAGACATTATTTACGGGATAAATTGCTGAGCGAAGCAGCTTTTCATCTTTGGCAGCGGAAGGCGAGGCGGCGGCAGCGGCGGCAGATTTGCTCACGACGGACCTCCGCTTGAGCTGCTGCCGCCACATCAACACTACATTAATGCACAGAGTAGCAGCACTGTATTAGTGCACGAAGTATTAATATTAGAATATTAAATAATAATCAGTATTAATCATTAGTTGTCTGATCAGTTATTTACTCGTTCAAAGAGCAGGCTCAGTTTTACCGTGTAGAGTACCTTGGTGAAGGGTTTCCAAAAGGGACCTTTGACTGTGAGGTTCTCTGATCACTGCGCCACCTGCCGCCCACTGAATGTCACCTAAATATCTGGCCTGATATGGCGTACGGTTTGAAGGTTGTTGGCTCTAATCCCTGAATGGATACAGTAAAAAGTCTCCCGGTCTGGGTCACGGTGGTTCCAAAGCCCATACCAGAGTCAGGCTATGAAACTACACCCCGGATGGGACACCAGTCCGCCGCAGATCAATGTCCTTCTTCTCAATAAACGAGTCGCAACGGAACGAAAACGAAGTTTAATTCATGTTTTAGTTTTATTCAGTTCAGGAGACTCGTTGTGCTTCGTACACCATTCAGGTCTAATTTAGGGACGTTCACCACGTTACTCTCCTTCCCGCGAAAGGAAGGCACCACACGTGTGATGAATTCCTCATAAAAACAGGACTTGTGAAAGAATGAGTGGGTGAGGAGACGGGCTGGACCGAGGGGAGCTGAGATTATTTTTCATCGGACGTCTCGGCGAACCTTGGGTAAAGGAGACACTTTGAGGGAGCTCAGGACCTCCTGCACTGCCCGGGAGGGAGAGGCAGGGCTGTGAAAATGGGCCACGTCGCCACTTGATGGGTCAAAAAGGCGGGTTGCTAGGAGCCAAATGGCTCTCTTTTCACCTGCTTTCAACATGTTTGTTTTCGCACAAAGTGACAGACGGGCCAGAGGGACGATTGCGCTTCCATTATCTGCTCAACTCATATGTCGTTTCGTTCAAAGCGACTGGAGCCCCCCCCCCCCCCCTCCCCCCACCTGTATACAAAACCCGTTACTATTTGCCGAGATAAATCTGCGGAAGGTCGCTCCGGTCCCGGAGAATGATCTGGAAAATTTCAGTCACAAGTTCATTCCAGAATCGCATTTAACGCCAAACGCTCTGCTGAGAGAAGTTGCTCTCACGGTTCCCCAAGTCATCCCTTGCAAGTAAACAAATATGCCGGCCCCTCGTGGTAGATAGCTGCGTCGGACATATTTGAAGAGGCGGTCGTTTTGGCAACAAATTCGTTCAGCTGAATTCTCACCTACCTCTTTTTCAGAATTTCTTTCTCGTCCTGCTCTTTCAGGCAAGCGGACAGGACGTGTGTTTGTCCTCCGAGCCAGTAGAGGGCAGTAAAGGGCAAGCAAAAAAAAGATTAAAAGAATGGGGTAACCTCAACTGAACTCAGTTCCACGGTGTTCACAGCTCATATCTTGTGTTGCTGAGTGTCGGTGGTGAATAACAAGATGAGGAATGTGGCTCTGTGTGATGAATCAGTCAGCAATTGACACTGAGTGCGAGTTTGCAGACACGATGTGTTCTTTTTCCTTTAAATGGGAATTAATTTTAATGTGGCATTAGGTTAATATGAATATTAAAATAAAAAGCATTTTTACATAACCTAAATAAACTGAAGCACATGTCTATTATGCCCTAATGGATTGTGACTTGCGGGAAAAGTGACGATGGAGTTACATAAAAATTGAGTTCATAAAGTGAGAAGGCAGTGAAAATGAAAAAATACAACGTTATTTTGATAGTAAACACTAGAGGGACTGACTGTAATTCATGAGCTGCTATCTGTTTGGTCAAAGTGTCTAGAGCTGTGCCCCCCAGGACGTGTGTGACAAAGGGGCCGGCGCTCAGGAGAGACGCCGGTTTTAAGGTCACACCCTCAGCCCACAAACACACACCTGTAGAGGTGTTTCTCCCTCGGTGCACGGCCCAGATACGCTCCACCTCATGGCCGCACAACCCAACAAGGGGACTCATTAACGCGCCAACACCACCGAGTGTGTACCCAGCACACTCAGACTGGGTCCACCTGCCCCAGGAGATGTTCTCGCTGCGACATCCCGCAGCGGAAAGGGAGGTGGCTCGCTCACTCCGCCGAGCCCAGGGGATTCTCTGGCTGCGCTTCGTGCGAAATAAATCTCCCGATGGCACGGAGTCCTGGAGGTAATTACGACACTTGCCAAGAAGCAATCTCAGGGGTGATTTAGGAGGCACGTCACTCCCAGGGGCGGCTGAGGAAATATGGATGTTCACTGAAGCTCCAGACTCATAGATAGTCCAGGCATTTCTGTCCTGTTACTTAAAATACACCACTGTCGTTGTGGGGCTGTGCTTTCGAATCTACATATCATTGTTACTCATACTGTTTATGAGACATTAAGGCATTAGAACTAAGTCCAGTAAAACCATGGTTCATTATCAGCAACATGAGCAGCTGATGTATCTGCAAAAGTTCAAGTATATTTGGTTCAAGTGTGTATAAATTATTCCCTTCTCACCCAGTTTTCCCCTGTGGGTGGTAACTTTCCCCCTGCTCAGTCCTCCCACCAGAGGTCTGGGAGATTGAGGGAGCGGCGCAGTGTTTTTTTCTGTTCCCCTGTTCCTCCTCTGGATTGAGACCAAGTGTCGTTCCTGCTGCTTCAGGGTCACGGTCCCAAATGCTTCTATCACCAGCGGTACTACTTTGGTTTACACCTTCCACATTCTCTCCAGTTCTTCTCTCAATCCTGGGTGTTTCTCCAGCTTCTCATATTCCTTCTTCCTGATGTTTCTGTCACTCAAAACTGTCACATCTATCACCACAACATGTCTCAGCGTTTGGGGAGATATCTATCGAGATCAAGAATACTGAGAAAAGATATTTACAGAGCTTCAAATCCTTGGATGGAGACATCTACTGAGGTATCTGCAGAAGCACCTTTGTGCCCAGCAATATCTCTAGATGTTCAGGTATTCAGCTCTCTACACGTGTTCACAATATCTTCAGAGAGAAATTTGTCTACAGAGGTTTGTGTATATGAAGAAATGTCTACCAAGTCTCTAGCATATGGAAGCCTACAAAGGTTTGCTAGTGACCATTTAGACCTAAACAGACAAAATGGATCCAGCTGGGCTGCAGTTCCCTCTTCTCCTTTCAGACCGCCTCAACACATGGTCTCCAACTTTGAGACCTTCGCAATGTCACAGGTCCACACATCTCCAGGAAAGTCTCTCCAGCCGTGACTCAACTGTCCACTCAACAGCAGAAGAAGCAGCCAAAGTCTATTGTACGTCCCATGAAGTCACATAGTCCCCCTGTTACCTCTGTGCCAGGCAGGGCCGAGGACACGGCTGCCGCAGAACCGCGCTCACACGCTCACGCACCTGAGGCTCGCAGTAATTAATGACTGTGCCGTGTGATGAATGCCAAACACTCTCTGTGTTGCCTTGCCAACTGACACCGCTGTGTTGCCGCTTGTAGGTCACTCCAGCTAACAGCGCAGCTAAGTGAATGAAATGTAATGAAATGCAGAGCAGATGCTGTTGGCACCCCCCCCGGCCTCCGCACCCTTGTTTGGACACCTCGCACACTCCGTCAACAAGTCCAGTGACTAACTGGGAGCTTCCAGCTGCCAGCGGGAGATGCTATGAGGGAAAGTGTGGGATGGGGGGGTCAAGGGAGCTCGTTCTGCGCGTCTACTCTTCTCCCAATCTCGTTCTTCTGACAGACTCCTCCTCCTACCATGGATCCTTCCACCACGATTCAGTAAAAATAGCAACATCAGCTTCAAAGGGCAGCTGCTTTTCAGCCGCAGTCTCCACAGCGACCTCGCGCCAAGAGGAGCGCACCCCGGTCACTCTACAGCTCCTGCGATTACATCAAGGAGGCAGACGCCACCACGACAATGTCGGGGTCTGTCGGGGATGGCCAAGGTCACAAGTCGCTGCATGCAGCATTCAGGGAGGCACGGTTCACGTCTCATCTGATCTCCGAGTCGGTTCCCGGAGACCCGAGACTAACGTCTTGCGACAGAAACGGTGCCAAATTACAGGCCATCATCGGTGTTGCAAATTAACCCAGGAGATATAGCTCACAGGGTGACATGACAGAAGGGACGCCATTAACATACATTAAAACGATGGCATGCAAATTATTTAAGGTGCACTTTTGTTAGTTTTAATTGATGGCGTATGATTATTTCATGATGAAATGTCCCCGAGCCTCACGTTCGACTTCCCTCCTCGTGCCTCGTGCTGCCATAAGCTTCTCACACGGATCCTCAACCCCCGTGACACATCGGAAGCTTCGCTGAGCTGAAAACCCACAACCTGATGGGCCTCCTACTTCGGCTCGGTTAACATCACACATATCGCATACCTCATGTGCTAAAGGGAGGATACAACGGCCCCCTTGGAATGTCCCAAGGTTGTGTCCCCGTCAGGAAGAAGCCTTCATTTTGGGCGTTAATGCAGTTGTTGAAAAGCCATCACACTTTACCGTCCGGGCAGCTGCCACGCCCGGGAAAGCCCTCGAACCCGCTCGGCCGATGACTAAACTGCAGCAAATGGCAGAGGTGGCATCTGCCCAACAGCATGAGGATCGCAGAAGGTCTCCAGCAAGTCCTCCCCCACCCTGACAACCTGTTTCCTGGGCTTGAGTTGCCTGCACAACCACCCCGCAGGGAGAATAAAATCAGCCACCGCACTGTCATCTATGGCTCCCTCGTGCACCGTCTCGGAGCTCTCCAGCTCCTTCAGACCTCAGCCGGAGCAGCCAGTCATGAACAGGAAAGCTTTTTTGGGGGTTGATGTCAGCCTGTCAACAGGAAGGGCCAACCCTACAGGTTCGAGGTCACCACACGGGTTTGTCTTTCCCTACGTCACCACGGACAGCTAATCCGACACAGACCGAAAGGTCTCGGGTGATGATGTCGTCCCGTTAATCGGCCAATCGCACGAGTAGAAAGTTTCAGATGATGATGTCATCACACCAATAAGCAGGAACAGGAACCCTATCTATTTAGTCTTGATATCCACTAGGACACATCTGGAAATACATGCACGTAAAAGTGTACACACAGGCAGTTCTAAGTTGTTCTATTTATACTGCCTATTATAAATTTAAAAAAATGTTTTAGATATTATTTCACTGGACCCTAATGACCTTGTAATTCCAAGTATAAAGAAGTGTTGACTTCTTTCCATCTCAGCAGTGTTGGGTTTTGACCTGTTATTGTGGAAAAAGTTTGATGCCCCGGGAATGTTTCCGTTGGGGGACGACACTGCGAGGAACTCCCCGTGTTCCTCGGTTTATGTCTTGATGATGTGCTCCTCGAACATGGACATTTAATCCCTCAATCTCTCCTGCCACATGTCTTTGTATTTGAGCCTGCGTGGCCGTGCATGGTGTGTTACCGCTACCGCAGTCTCGGTCGTGTTGTTTTTCTTACTGCATCATGCCATGGTGCCCATGGAAATTCCTGTGGATAAATGAAATCCTCCGCTAAATGGAAATGGAAATGAGCGATGCTGTGTCGGTCACGTCAACCCTGTGAGTTGGGAGGGTTTAACAGATGGAAGGGAACTGAATAATCGATCGCTAGACTGTTGGAGCGTGGGGGTTCAGGACCAGCGGGCCGCGGGCATCACGCGGCTGCGATAAGCGTTCAGCCGTAGTCGCTTCACCGCTGTAAAGAGAAACGCTCTGCAGGAGAGCTGGCTGCTGACGGTCCTGTGCTCGTCTGAGGAGCACTTCTCCTGAGGGTCTTCGCCTTCCATCTACCCCCCCGAAAATAAACGCTTAAATCTCAACATGGTCAAACTTTGACTTTTGTTTTGATTAATCTGACTGAAGTAAGGCTTTGTGACCCCCCTCACCACTGGTTCTCGCTCGCTCGTGGTTTCATTTCAGGTGAATGTTGAGTTCCAAAAACTGGCCTTTGGCTTGTGATGATGACAAGCAGTTGGTCGGTTAAAACATGTAGCGCAGCATTAGGTGGCCATTTGTCCAATTTTGGACAGAGACACCAAAACTGGAAAGTGGTCTCAAGCACAACACAGGCTTATATGAACCACGAAACCATGGCTACCTTTAAAGAAAGACCTGGGTGTTTTTGAAGAAAATTCAGGCCCATCACCAGACTGAAGGACTGCAATCTGATGGACTACAAATGGGAAGCCATTTTGGTTACTGAGCTGCATAAACCCCTGGGTTACCTGCCTCATGTCTAAAATTCCCTCCAGTCCTGCATCTCAGGACTGCAAGAGTGTGATACGGCCCACAAGACTGTGCATCTTCTATCCCTGCTTGCAGAAAAACAGGCAACCTCTGTGGTGGGGTTTTATTTTACACAGAAAGCAAAATATTTACAACGCATCCGTGGGCGTGTAGATTGTAACCGACCTGGTTGGATCATTTTCTGTTTTTGTATGATTTTTTCCCAGCTATTAGCTTGGTAGCTATTTATAGGCTTGCATCTTCTTTGGTAGCTGTCACCATCTGCTAATGTTCTCCTCATTCTCCATCCTCCACAGGCGCCGCGCTTGTCTTCCTCTACGCGGTTTGGTCAACCAGCCGGCCCACTAAGTTTTTCTCGGCTGTTGGCGCCGACTGAATGTTTACATCTCATGAGGATCAACAGAAACATCGCAGGACAGCGTTAAGAAAAAAGTCTTTTGAATGTAGGGCCAGATAGTGGAGGCATGAAGGTCCCTGCCATGCGGGGGTCACAAACAGTCACGTAACAGCAAATCCAGACAAATGCGTTTTGAAATCGTACATAAAGTCATACAGTAAAAAAAAGACCTTTTCACTCCAGTTGAAGTTATGCATCTGTAAAATGCCTTACTATGGATGAATGTGACTCGGATTCCGGCTCCAGCGTCCTCCCTACCAGCAGAAAAACGTGTGTCCTTCACAGGTGGGGAACTAAGACGTGCCTCCTTATTGAAAAAAGAGAAAGGACACACTAGGCGGCTCAGCGGTGAAAGAGCGGGGGTCACAAGCACATCACTGGGTGTCCAGCGACGGGAACTGATAAACAACAGTACCAAAGACTGTTAAACAGCACTCACCCAGATCCAGAGCAGCCCCTTGGCTCTGGGTTGGACGCGGGTTTCAATGTGTTTGCGCGTTTTCCCGGTGCACTGGTTTCCTCTCACAGTCTGAATATATGTGTTTAGGTGAACTTGCCAGTCTGAAATAGGCTGAAGTGTGTGCAAGTGAGCGAATGACTGTGCGTGTGTGTGTGTGTGTGTGTGTGTGTGTGTGTGTGTGTGTGTGTGTGTGTGTGTGTGTGGACTGGCACCCCAGAGATAATAGATTAGCATAACTCTAAACTGGATAAGTACGCAGGAACTGATGATGGATGGATGGATGGATCTTCACGATGAAGGGCCACCAGACCATAGAGAGGTGAAGATGAGGGTAAGACGGAGGACTGTGAAGATGTGATATGAGGAATTAATGCATTTGTAAAAGACAATGAGGATTAATTTACTCTTGCGGCGAATCTTTCAACGTGCCGCTGCCGTTATTTGTTTAGCTTTCCTGACATTTTAAATACATTAATATTCAACCGTTTCGGCGCACTCTTTCTGTTTATTAAAAAAAATGAATGGTAAAGAAAAGAACTGCATGTGTGACTGAGTGGATGAGGACTGAAGCCATATGGTGAGGGCAGGGAAACTGTGCGGCGGAGATAATCTGCGCCTCTTAATGAGGATTCCTCTTCCAGCAGCTAAAGAGCCGTAATGGATGGAGAGCAGCTGAGAATATTAATGACGCCTCTTGATTCCATTACATCGTTTCCCTGCCCCGTCTTTTTCTGTTTATGTGTCCGGCCGTCTCATCGCTCTCGTGTGCCTGAAAAACAGCTGCTAACTAGCTGGTTAATGGCTTGTGACCCTCAAGGCTGCGGGTGTAAGATGGGTTTTAAAAAGCTTTTTCCAAGGCCAGCGGTTCAAGGGGAGAAAAAGCTTCCTGGCAGAAGAGATTCTTTGGACGCCTCAATGGACAGGGGTCTAGACTGCAGCCCCCGGTATTGTCGAACCCCCCCCCCCCTCCCCCGGCTGGGGAGCGCAATGAGGTGTTGCGTTGCTAAAGCAACGCACTATAGTACGTATTAAGTAACCCAAACAAGCAAGCCAATAGGGCCAATCCCTGTAACTCGCTGTGCATAAAACACGTCAAAAGCAAACGTTTCCGGCGAATAATGAGGTCTTGTGGTTCATAACGTGCAGTTGAGTCCGAATCTGGATTCACGCAGCAAATCAGAGCGAGCTTTTATCGCCGAGCACGCCACATCATTATTTCCCCAGCGGTTTTGTTCAGGTTACTGCGTCTGCAATGAAAGGCTTTCCCGGTGTGCCGTGAATACAAAGGTGGTGGATCCGGCGCACGGTCCTGCGCCGGGACTGCCGAACAGCACGGCCAAGCTGGAAACCGCGAGTCATTAACCCACGCCTTCACACGCAGTCAGCTGCCGCTACGGGCGCAGTGTTAGAAGGAAACAAAAGTCACGACCAAATGGAAGGGAAGCAAACTTCAGCGACATGAAAGTCGCCGATAACTTTTGCCACTTGGGAACAGCGATCGGCGGAGAGGGATTAGGCTGTCAGGAGAGCCAGTGAGGACTCTCTTTGGTAGAGAAAAGGAAAAGGTTCTCAAATGTACCAAGGCATCCACGTGAATGAAAGCTGTGGTTTTTCCGATAAATCTATAAGGATGTGATGGCTGGATGCTGAAGAAGCAGGGCGGAAAGAACAGCGGTCGAGGGGATTTTTAAAGACGTCACGGTCAGGCAGATGAATTTTATGATGGAAAAACCGAAGCCGTACTGGCGGAAGCCAACGTGGGGAGGCCGAGGTTATCGTAGCTGGACACATCGTGAGATGGCGGTGATGATGATGCTACAAGTGGACGAGCAGCAACCATATGGATGGACTCAATCACAGTGACACTAGACCGTCTCAGCTCTCCTGGCACAAGGGCAGGACAGAAGTTTCTTGAGGGTCTCTGTACTTGCGGTCAAGAAGCGTCGACGTTGACTGGATGGCACTTAGCTACATCAACATGCCAAATAGCACCGGCTTTGTGCTGTCTGACTTGCTCACTTTTGAAGACACTCTGAACACGGACTCTGTAGACAGCTGTTGGAACCATGACCTTACAGTTGAAGGACCTTCTCCTCCCTTCAAAAACTCTTCCCGTTGAAATGACGCCGCATAAACTGGTAAAACACCGTAAGCAGCTTAGTGCAGAAACAGCGTTGGTGTCCTTAAGATTAGATAATAATATCGTGCCGTGGTTGAACTTTATGTCAAACGCCTACCCAGTCTGTCCAGCAATTTTGTGGTTGGGGTCAGAGGGAGGTTCGTGAAGGGAATCTTCCCACCGAAGCCGTGCTATTACACAACGCCACGGCAACCCCCTTAATGCATACGACTCAACAACCACGGTCTCGTTCCTCGAAGCAGGCGCGATGTCTCCACACGCGTCCGACTCTTTCCAACAGAAAAGGTCTGGAGAAAACGCACTTGAAAGCGGTAGAGTCGACGGGTCACGCCGCGGGATTCAGGCGCCCGTCTTCCCGACACCTGTCAGGAACAATCATATCGCGGCCCCCGACAGGGGAACGGTGGCAGACAACAGCCCGCCGCTAGACTCAGGTTAATTGAAACAGAATTCGATAATTAAGTGTCCCTTAAAGCAAATTGCATTTCCTCTAATACATCTTCATTCAAGGCGGTGTTTACCGCTGCAAATTAAAACCGTAAATTAAAGAGGAGAGGCTCGCCGAACGCCTTCCATCTCGATTATGCGCCTTTTAATTACACACGGCGATAACTGCCGCCGCACGCGGGGCGCAGGTGAGTGCAGCTGCCGGGGGCCGAGCTCAGCCTGTCAGTCGCCCGCGTCCCGCCACGGCTGTTTGTCGGAACGGAGCTGGCGAGTCCGCGACTTCCAGGTGGCAAGATGCCGGAGCAGCTGGAACGGCGAGGCCGCCGCCGCCAGGGACCCTCATTAAGGTCAATTACAGTACATGCCCGTGTGTGTGTGTGTGTGTGTGTGTGTGTGCCCGCCTAATCTTTGATCAAAGCAGAACTACCCTCCGGTGATGTATAGATCTAAGGGACATAACCTCGCAGACATGCAGCGCTGCTCCGAGGGAGTTAACTGGAACAGCAGCTGTTGTACCGTAATCCGTACCCCGGTAAGACATGTCCGAGGGTCGGACTCCTGCCGCGGAGCCGAGCCGGCGGAAAACAACGCGTCGCTTCTCCTCCTGGGCCGCCTGCTGTGCCGCAAGCTCGTTCCCACAGCCCTGCTTCCCCGAAGGCTCTGCAACTGTGTTAGTCCATGAATTATTAATACCCTGGTAAGGACACTAATTCAATTAAAGACAATAGAAGTAAGAAACAAATTAAAAAATTGCTTCACTTGAAGCTATTTGCTCGTTTCAGTCAAACTTGTGCTTTTCTCTAATTGGATCTTGCAGTCCGCGACTACATCTGAGGTGCCGGCATTGAGCTGTAATGTTTGAGGCCTGAATTTAAAGCACTTCCTCCAAAAGACCGAGACACTGAGGTCTTTCTCTCGGGGAAACAAACGGCAGCTTTCATGTGCCGCACTCGCGCCTTCCTCGGGGAGCGGAGGGGTCGCTTCACAGCGGCGATAGGGATCGGGAGACGGACGCCTGCTGCGCAGCTACCCGAGCCGGAGCAGGTCGCCCTCCCCGGACTCCCACTCCCGTGAGCCATATGTGAGGCAGAGTGCGGATGCTGGTCTAGGAGCGCGATGAAGTGGTCCGGAGAAGCAGCGCCCGCATCCTTAGCAAAGCTCAGAGTCACGTGACCGCTCCTCGACCGTAGGGCAAAGAAGAAGAGCAACCAAAAGCGTAACGCGTGTGAAGCGATGCGTAAGCAATGCTTTCCGCACGAGTCTCCAGCCACCTATCAGACGAGACCACCGGCGGTCCAACGGAAGGCGACGTTGTTTCAGCCTCAGTCACCATGCCTCTTCACGGGCCTCCGTCGCACCTCGACTAATCTAGTCCAACATTATCAGCACAGTAGGGGGGCACTGAAACCGAAGCTGTGTTTTGAAGCCTGTCAGGCAAGATTGACAGCAGTGAAGTTCTCTTCACAAGCATCGTGACACAGGAGTGTGTCACACCCGGGAGTGAAGGCTGTGCTTCACACCCTCACAAACTTCAGAGGGTCTCCCAGTGTAATTGCGCACCTGTCGCATCACTGCAGGGACGGAGCGGTCAAGCGGCGTCGACCGGCATCTCGGCCGTCTGTGACCGTGGTACCTTTGGCTCTGCGGTTTGCGTCTGGTTCGACACGCGCGCCGTATGCGCTTCCTAAACTGCTCTCTCGTGTTTCGTAGCGACTGACAGGTGGCCGATGCAAATGCGCGCACATCTATTTTAGACCAGGAACCCACGCGAGGTGTAAAACTTGCCATTTGGACGAGGTCCTCGACCCTCCGTCTCTGGCATTTCGGGAGAGATGTTAACGCAGGAGGGAAGGAGCTTCTCAAGTTCTTGCAAAACACGTGAAGCTGACTTACATTATGCTAGTTTTAAAAAATACATCATTTGGCACAAACCACTTACTGTTTCCCACATTTCTGCCCGCGACGGGATTTGGCGTGTCTTCCGACTTCCCGTGACCTCCAACCTTGCGACTTTGGCTCATATTCTCAAATGTTCCGCACCGTTTACGGAGAGTTTATTCATTTTTGTCACTGCCGCTACTGTGTGGGCCTCTTGAACCAGTGCGGAGTGGCTTCTCTCTAAGCCCCCCGAATCATCAACCCCCTGTCGTCACCCCCCGGTGACGGATGCCAAAGTGTGCTCGTGGCTTTACCGAGAGAGCGCAAATAAACGCCGGCTGGCGTTCAGCACCAGCGCTTCCCGTCTTTCGGTCGCCACCGCCGGCGCTCTCGGGTGAATTTGCATATGCAAATGGCGGACCGGGTTTATTATAACCTCGCTCCTGTGTGTCCTTGCGAGGCGAGGTTGAAGAACTCGTGCTGCGCGGTGTCAAACATCTACCGAGGAGCAAGTCAGACCATCTGCGTCACGCTGTAATTATATGATTAAAAAATATATATATATATATTAAAATACATTACATGAAAGGTCACCGAAGAGCTGATTAATATGTGCCGCTTGCTCTGGGAATCTGCTGATTCAGATGTTTGATTTTAATCCGGAAAGTTCTTGCAGCAGAGGCCTGTTTGCCCGCACACCTCAGCGTTCACCCCCGGCTGCATCTCGAGACCTTTGGATCCCTCTCGCAGAGGACGTGCTGCCGGGAGAGTGGTTTTTAGGAGTAGAAAACCTCTTCCTGCACCTTCCTGGTGTGACAGGTGAGTGTCGGCGCTGACATTTGAGCGCTCATAACCGGCTTTCCTGCTAGAGAGTCCTCACGTTGTCACTTCAGCGGGGAGGTGGCTGCTGTGTTTCTAGCTGTGTGTATATTTAGAAACATGCAAATGCTCAAATTTATTCACAGAACGACTTAGGAATTGCTTTAAATTGTAGCCACGGCAATTTTTGGCCAGAATACAGAGCAGATGACTGAGATTCCTTCGTCGCAGACACCGACACCTGATTATGACAACATTTTGGGACCGCGTGGCATGAAATGAACTTAGGAGCGAGATTCGGGGATGAAGCGGTTCGGAGCCAATCCCGGAATCACTGGGTCCGACGGCATGAAAATGGGACGCTTGGGCATCGAGTGAACCTGTGTGACACAGGAGAGTCCCTTTTCGGGGCGATAACCTGTTCGTATGTTTTGTTCCTACACGTTAAGTAAACATGTAAAGTAAAAGTCGTCTACTGACATAGGATGTCTAGGACTTTAATAAAACAGAACAGGTTAACAAACCCTTGTAAGGTTGTCTTTCCTCATTGCGCTGTATTAAAATGGAAACTAAAACGGCTGGGAATAAATGTACAAACACACGGGAACCTCAGGCACGATGTGAAAACCGTGTCCATTGGTTTACATACAAACTCCCTGCGTTTCCTTGGTTGTGACTCATTGGCGTGACCAGGACCGAGACCTCTGCTCCCAGGTGGAGCAAGAGCACGGAATCCTTCTGTCTCCCTCCCTCCCTGGCAGACCTACAGCCGGGATTTAACCGTTTCGCCAGGTGGATAACGCGTCTGACACAAGGCCCAGATTTTGGAGAGACTGCAGGGACGTCGGTCACGGTGCCAAGCAAGCCAGGGCCCTCGCGGAGGACGGTGCCGTGACCCGGTTCTGCCCATTTGGTGTGGAAGCCCAACCGAAAGGGATGAGAGGGGATTGACTGCAACGGGGGTTTTTGGGCAGAGGAAACAACACTTACATGAAATGTGAGAGGACTGTTGTGGCTCCCCACGTTCTCTCACACACACGCACACACACACACACACACCCACACACACGCTGTGAGGAAACCCAAGGCTGAAACAGCCAGATGAAGCACAGCGGCAGAACCATTGTGTGGTTATAATTGCGGTGCGCCGTGGGCCATGCTAATCTGAGCTGTATTTACTTAGGAAGATCTTCAGCACGTCGCTTGTGAAAGGGATGTCCAAGCAGACACTACGGCTGCCTGGTCACACAAATCCCTCAGCAGTTCCCGATTAAAACCCCACTCTGGTAAGCTGGTTTCCGCTTAGCTTCGCCACGGAGGCCCTGGTCACGGGGGAATCAGGTAGGTGGGCCGAAGTTAGATCCGGAAGAGTAGGTACGTGGCCACATTGTCCAGGATGCACCGTTCTGGTCAGCGCACGGGCGGTCAAACACGGACATCCATGGCTCACTGAGGATCTGTCCACACCCATCTGAGCGGTGACATGCCCACCCGCTCTAAGAAAGACCCTCCCTGGTGGGTAACCTAGCTGAGCAAAACCGTGCCTGGTCAGGTGGGGACACAACCACCTTGTCCCAAAACTGGTCCGCGAACGCAGTGGCGACTGCATAGTCCACTGAGAAACTGTGGTAAAAACAAACAATTAAATAAAATGGTTATTTTAACTATTTATTTTTAATGACATCCGTTTCCAGCATTTTCAAAGGGACACTAATCTTCGGCTAAATTTTTAAACGATTTAAAACCTGAATTGTACACTGGTGCCATGCTGCGAACATGCGACTGTGTGTGTGTGTAGGGGGGGGGGGCATAAATAAACGATGACAAAAAACACACAACATTCAAGGACGACCGTGGAAGAAGCAGGATTTTAAAAAGGATGGAAAATGAGGGTTTCTATGAGCCGTCGTGTCTGTTCGCGGCCCCTTGGCCGGCGTGAAGCGGCAGCCATCGCAGGCGTCCTTCCCCGTGCGCACCAAGTGGAAGACAACAGGGGCACTGCTGTACCACCTGCCACCCCCCCGGACGTCTATGTGTCATACGTGCGGGAGCGGGGGCCCGGGTGGCTGGCGGCCGCATGGCAGCCTCCAAAAATAAAGCACCATAATGCATTGGAAATAGAAGTAAAGAATGAGAAGGAGGAGGGCGCCAACGCACGCCTGTCAGCGGTCCTTTGTGGAGCCTGGCGGCGTGTCGTGAGGCCCGCGTCCCATCACCCGCCACTGCCGGGTGGACAGAAAGCGAAGGGGGAGAGGAGGTGGAGCGGAGCGCGGCGGGAGTCCCCCGGGGGCCGTGCGTGGGTGTGCGCGGGGAAAAAACGGAGAGGGAAAATCAGACCGTGACCTTTTATGACCCCCCCCACCAACAACAAGCACCCCCCTCCCCTTGCCCTGCCATAACAGGGTTCGCGGGGGATCGACCGCCCACCCCTCGCGGTTTATCATTAGCGGCCACATCTGACGGTTCCGCGCTCCCGGCCCCCTCGCGCCGCCCCCCTGTCATTATCGGTGGGCCCGGCGCTGGCAGCGGTGTGATTAAAATTTAAGCTGCGCGGAATAAGCTGTTTTTTCCCTCCTTCCCCGCATCTCTGCCGAAGCACAGAGGACAAACGGGTGGCCCGGAGCGGCGGGCGACACCCCCGCTATCAAATATTCATCCCCGCATCGCGTTCATAAACGCCGTAAATACGGCCATAAATAAGAAATAAGCACAATAGATTCATATTCCTGACACAAATTACATTATAGACCTTCCCTAGTCAATCTGTGCATTTTTAATGCGTTCAGTAATATAATAATCGAATTTCTAAAGATTTCTTTTTTTTACCTCAATTCTTTGTCCGAGGTCACTTGCGCTCTTGCATAATCTAATTTACTGTGTTTTCCCCGTTTAACCGGGTGCTCTTGCCGTGTCAGTCCGGGGGGGGTCCTCGGTCAAGACATCGGAAGTTCGAGTGTAAGAATTCCTCTCTAACCGCCGCGCCACCTGCTGCGAGACACCAGCGAGTTCCAGATGGATGGGAAGGCGCATTAATGCTCTCTCCTCGGTGCCGTGTGGCCTTACCTGCACGCGGGGTTGGGGGTCCTCATCATAATCGTCTTTCTTGCACGGCCCGGCGTGACGCCTACGTGTCACAAGCGCACCGCCACATTCACTGTCCCTCAGGAGGGCCAGTGTCTAAAAGGCTCCCGGTTCGAGCGACAGGCCCGGAGCTGCTGTTCTTCCCGCGAGCCGAGCACTTACCGTACCGCGGTATCCAGCGGGGTACGTAAATGCGAGGGGAAGTAAGGGCTGCTAAGTAATGAGTTCGACTAAAGCGAGGGCCGGCATGGCCAAGAAAAGCTCCGCCGGAACGTTAATGTGGTCTCAGAAACCTTACTAGATGCTCCATCTTCCACAGCTTTGGACCTTCAACTGGCGTAGCCATGTCCCCAGCCCCCTTTCTGCACGTTGGTCCCTTCGCGTCCAGCAGGGTAGTTATGCATAACTTTCCCTGTCAAACAAAAAAAAGCGGCCGTCCGCGTGTCAAATATTCCTAATCTTTCCTGTTCGCCTCTCGTTTCTGCTGCTTTGTGCTGCTTTGTTACTCTGCCCCTTTTAATCTGTGTGTTTCTGTTTTATTTAATTTCTTCCTTGGATCCACATCGTGCGTTTTTTTTTCTGCAGTATTATTTATTCCGCGTTTGCAGCTTCACACTCTGGGGGCCGCAGAAATTGAATTTCGTCCTGATATGCAAGAGCATTTCAGTTACGTCAATTTTGTTATATGTAGAACAGCGACGAGGATGAGTGGAGTTTACCGTGTAAAACCAGGGGAACTACGGTGGGGGGGGGGATTCAAAGCCGGCTCCTCCGATCACGAGGGGCATCTTGAACGTCGTCTTGGAAATTTGCGCCTCGGATGCTTCCTGGAAAAGTGCAGCGATTGAGAAAGCATTTAAAATATTGCGGTCGCGTTCGGATGCGGGGCGAGACGGGGGGGCTCGGTCTCCGAGATGAAGCCGCCTCTAGATCCCCAGACCCGATCCGAGACGCAGAGACGTGAACTCGGGAAAATCACCCGCCGCGGGGGCGTCGAGTGCTCGGGAGCGACGCATCTTTTCACTTATTTCATGTTTCATTTCATCTGGCGTGCGAGAGCAGTTATATCCCTCTGCGGCGCGACGGAGCCGCAAAGTCGCACGCGGTTGATGCTCCCGTCATTAATGTGGCCGCTGCAGTGTTTAGTGTGGATGCGCTAAATGTATAATTTTCGACACATCGTCCGAGTCAATGAAATATAAATATCTAATAACCAAACTCTCATCTAAGAATATGAAACCGCTAGATGTCGGCGAGGGAAAAATTCTGCATCTGTAGAGGTCAGAGCCACCGGATTCCACACCGAGGGCCAGGTTTGTATCCCACCGGCAGCTGAAGTGGCCTGAGGTATTTACAGTACAAATGGACATCTGTGAGGAGCAGCGTCACGTCGGAACCATCGAAACCTCAGAAACGACTTAATCGGAGGCAGGAGAGTCCGGGAGACGGCCGCTACGCCCCCTGCTGTAACCCTGAAGGGAGTGTGCTGGGGTCCGTCTCCAGAGCCGCTGACGACAACCCGGGTTTGACCTCTGACCTCTGGCGAGTCCTTGAAAATAAGGAAAAATGTATTTCTGGTGCAAACACTTAACAAATGGAAAGACTGCCGAGCTTAATCCATATATTGGCTCATAGGAACATCATGAGATAGCAAAGCTTTTCCTTGACTTGCCACCTTAATAGCCGCCGCGTAATTTTCCCTCCCGCTAATTCGGCCTTTTATTGAGCTTATTCTGGCTCAAAGCGAGGGGCGCTAACCGCTTAGCCGCAGTCACCCTTTCCTCAGCTCCGTAAATAAGCGCCGCAAGCCGGGCCCGAGATCGACGGGGGGAGAAGCGCGAAAGGGAGCCGATGGAGCCACGTCATTAAAATATTCACTTATTCTCCATCCATTATGGCTCTTTATTTAGCGCGAGAGGCTCCCTCATTACCCGGCACATTATCTCTGCCGTTCGCTGTTTCTCCCCGCATTATCCGTTAACTCACTAAATGCTTTTTTCGCCTTTTTTTCAGCTTCGGAAGAATAAGAAGCATCTGAAATTAACGGCGAACTCCCGACGTGGGAACCCGGTTGATGGAGCGGTCGGCGCACAGCGGGGGGCCGCGGAGTCGACCTCTTTAACCTCAATTAACCTTCGCTGACCCCTGCCGCCCTCGGCCGGCTTCCGCACGTATCTGTCCTTTCCCAGCTCCTCCCGTCCGTCTCTGGCGACCGGAAGGTTGCCGCTTCACCCCCCAGGAGGGTCCGGTGTTCGTAGCCTTGAAAGCGGGTTCTTCGCTGAGCGGCGAGGCGCCTAAGCGAGTTGTTTCCGATAAGCGTGTCCCCCAAGGGCACTCGTGATTTAACACGCCGGCCGAGTAAATCGTGCGGCGGAAGCAAGGCGCTAATGAAAAGGAGCCATAGCTGGGTCGGTCTTATGTCATAAATACGGGCGAAGCGGTCGCCTCTGGACTTGGACATCCGGGCGTGACCCTCGTCCTCTGTTGCAGAACCGAGGATCTGACCTGCTGCGGTAAAAATTACGAAACAGGCTGAATCTGATGGAGAAAAGCATCGGCTAAACAAATAAATGTCAAGGGGCGCTTGTACGAGGGTTGGAGAAGATGTCTGAGGAACGCGCTAGCAGCTTTCGCTATCGACCGGGATGAGGCTCACGAGGCGCAGACTTTGACTGTAAGCGTACATGTCGCTCGGCCGCGAGGGGCGGATCTGCTGCGATCGGCTTCAGAGGCGCAGCTCGGCACGAACGCGCGTTGAAAAATTTACGCGTGGTGCTTTTCCGCGATATTCCCACGAGTCGGCCGGAAACGCCGAAACAAAGCCACCTTTGGCCGACACGAACCGTAACGGAAACGCGAAGGACCTCGTACTTCACGGCACACGAGGGCAGAGCAGCTCTTTAGGAGGCGCTTTAATATTAATTTGTGTGAATATTTTACGTGTTTTTAAAAACTCTGTTTCCTGGGGCGCCCGGCAACGCACACACTGGCAATTTCCACAACAAAACAGCCGTGGCTGGAAAACAGGGGTAATTGACATGGTAAGTGACAAGAAGGGAGGGCGTTGGGTGGCCCATGGCGCTCTAGGCCTCTAAATCAACCTCATTAACGCTCCTCCTCACTCCCACGTCCGCAGGATAATGAATCAGTTTTTTCTCCTCTTGTCTTTCATCATATTTCCTCTTCAGTTCCGATTTGAAAGCCTGCGAAAGAATTTTTTCCCCCAGACCGGGGGCAGAGCTGCGATACGGTGGGGGGAGCGGCGAGGCGACGGGACCGCGGTAAATCCTCCTCTCACCACGCTGCGCCTGACCTTTCATAAACTGGACTTGTTAAGAGTTGTTGCTTGTGTTTAAAGATAGACATAAAAAGAGGGATTAAAAAAACATCAACTCAGCACCGAAAGGAAGGAGACAAAACAGAAATGGGAATAAGAACAAAACATAGAATAAATATATACCAATAACATGAGAAGAAGATGCAGATGAAGAAAATGAAGGCGAAGATGAAGACAGAAGAAGATGAAGAACAAAAGCAAATCATGGCAGCAACACTAGGAACCAAAAAAACAAGAACTGATTATTATTATTATTATTATTATTATTATTATTATTATTGCGAAAGCATCCCTGCATTTTCCTGTATCTGCACGCAGTCGGTCGNATGGCAGCAACACTAGGAACCAAAAAAACAAGAACTGATTATTATTATTATTATTATTATTATTATTATTATTATTATTGCGAAAGCATCCCTGCATTTTCCTGTATCTGCACGCAGTCGGTCGAGCGAATGCAGAAATGTGCGGTTTTCTTGGCAACGGTTCGAGCGATGAGGTCATGCAGGGGTCAGTGGTCAGGAGGAGGTGAAGCGCCCTCAGTAAAAAAGGAACAAGGACGGGTGACAGAAGAGCCGTTCCTCCGTGGTGCAGCCGTGGACCCGGTGCGGCCGCCAGCTAACGTCCCGGATCCGCCGGCGATTGTGTCCCCTGCCTGCCTGCCACAGGATGTCAGTGGATTGTGAGAAGGTCTGCGGGGCTCTGACTCCTCGCTTCCTCCCCGGTCCCCCGATAAAGGGATTACCCCCCGCAGACGGCGATCCGGAGCTCAAGCAGCGGGGGTCTCTCCCACTTGTGGCTCCTACATGCCGGAAGCTCACTCGCACGCCAAGCGCCGGGATAATGCGGCGTGATGCTTCTCCGAGCGCTGGAACGAGGGATGGGGAACCCCAGGTAACCATACAGTTCCGCGGCATTCTCCACTGTTCCGCGTCGCTTGGATTTTCAGAAGGTCAGAACCGTGCTGAGTTCTTTTCCTGTCATCTGGCATTAACACCGAGGGCGAAGGTGGCCAAGAGGGGGCGTCCAGGCCGGAGGTGAAATGAACTGTGTAATGAGAGAAGGTGGAGGTTTATCTGCAAGGTTTCTGTATCTTGCTCCAGCACCAGCTGGGAGAAGATAAGCACACAGTGGGCTCTGGTGGGAGACACCCCCCCGTGGGGCTTCCAGGGCTGGTGGTGGGTATTTCATTTCGAGGCCCTTTTTGCCACGATCCGCCGTTTTGGCAGAAGCGGGGGGGTGCTGTGGCTCTCCCATAATCCCATAATGCACTACAGCTCGATGTGAGGAAACAGCTGTGTGTGACCACTGTGGTGGGGATTTTTCACCACGTTTGGGGCGGGCATGTTGTCGCGTTCTGTGAGTGCCGGTGTCTTGACACGCCGCTTAAAAACAAAGGTCACGACCTCAGAGCCCCGTCTCCCCTGTCCTCCTTCCGTAACGCGACTCACAGCACGGTGCTCATCTCTCAGATCAAATCCCGCATCGAGCCGGCACGAGAAACACGCTTCTCTGACTCTCGAGTGGGCTTGAGATCTTCAAAACCTGCAATCGAGACCCAAACCCACATCCTCCTCTGAGTAACCTGATCGGAACCTGCAAACGTGGGAAACCGTTGATGAGGGTATCTCTGAGCAGAACTATCTGGGAAACAATGATATCAGTAAAACTTTTAAAAAATGCAGATGCTCCTCATTAATTCAACCGTTTTTCAGCTTCAGTTACAGATTACGAAACATCCTTCCACTTACGTGTTAAACTTTATTAAGTGACCCTTAATGCAAAGTGATTCACAGCAAAGTCTGTTTTTTTTAATAAAGCACATTACATAATGATCAAATTGTTCGGGCCGATTTAGGTTTTGCCGCGAAACAGACCGGTTCCCTCCTGGAATTGGAACCCATAACCAGCGTGTTAAAAAGCTTCATAATGCTTCCATTTTAGAGTCGGAGCACATCTCCCTCACGGAAGCAAATTGCACTTTTTCTGTTTCTATTTTCAGAACGCGAGAAGAAAGCGATGCTAAAACGGAGAACGCCCGAATGAAGTTAACCGTACGTCCCACAAACCTGTTTCATCCTTCCACGCGTTCCTGTCTGCGGATTTATTTTTACTTTCCCACCAGGGCCGGCTGTTTTGTTCTTTTCAGTGGTGCCTCCGGAACAATCCGTGGCATTTTCCACTGCAGTGATTTACACCGGCCACGGACCCCGTGGAAGCTCAGCGCTCCTCCACAAAGGTACGAGAAGTCCTGCTGGGGTGGTGGTCACAGAGATGAAGCTGAGGCCAAAGCCGGTGGAGAACAGTGCGTTTACATCTATGTGTTTACGTGCAGACGTGCTTCTTCGTGCGAAGAGGTTTAGACACGGACCCTGNGTGCGCAGCTGTGTCACACGGAAGCGCTGGGCAGCCGCCGGTCAGTCCGCTCCGCGGCAGCAGCATCTCTCGCCGCGCACGATGCTGGTGGCGGCGACGCTCACGACGCTCCACTTTGATTTAAACCCCCCCCCCCCCCCCCCCCCCCCCCCCCCGTAGCCTGTAGAAGTGACTTCAAACATGAAGCACATACGGTCAAAGCACATGGTGCTGAACTCACCTACGTAGCTTTCAGACCCTGAATGCCAGGAGGGTTCAGCAGGTCTGAGGGACAGCGGTAACTAAAACTGAAACTAAATCGATATGGACTTTCGGTTTTGGACCCTCCGTCAGTCCAAACATCACCAGTCAGCCGGAGATGAAAGAGTACAGGGCTCCAGCGGGGGTCTAGGTAGTGATTGTGACCCAAGGTGTCGCAGGGCTCATATTTCAATGCTAAAATATTGACGTGAAAACCACTGTCCTCCTGGAGTCATTTGAACTTGACGATTCAGAAGGTTTCTGTGTCCTCTATACCTTAAAGCCATGTTCCGATTCCACCGGCAAGCGTTTATCGACGCTGGTTTCCACCCGAGTGCTGTCCTTTGCGGCGGGAATTACAGAGGAGATGCGGGAGTGTATATCAGCTGCCACACGCGCTCCCACGGGTCATTAGAATGCCACGCTTGGGAACGGCTCTTTCTATTATCGGAAAGAGAAACATCATCCGTGACCAGCAACAGACTCGATCCCTGACAAACAGGCTGCCGTGCCAAAGGGATGTGCGGCAGATGCTAAGATGGCTGAAATCTTCATCTCCACAGGTGGACAAATGCTGGTCTAGCCCCCCCCAGCATCTCGCTACACAATTGGATGTTTACTCGCTAAAAGAAGGGTGCGATAACCTTGGGACTTGAGCCGCGATTGGATCGGTTTCGGAGACGTTACATCATCTGATTTCCATATCGCCGGGTTTTCGCTCATCTGTGCACCCGCCACCGTTGCAACCTTTTTGCACTTTGTCTTTTCTCACCAAAAGGATCCGGGTGTGATCAACTGGTGCCACGTTATATAATGTTCTCCTCCATCCCCCAGCTGCATTCTGTTGCGTGTTCAACTTCTCCCCTCACAAACCGAGTCCATTAATACATAGATGAACGATGCTGGAGGGAATCAAATGCGTTTTCCCCGCTTTCTTCCCGAAGCGCGACAATTTCCATATCCGCGACCTCCGTGCTCATGTTTACAATCAACACCGTGTCAACAAGGGGTTTCGAGCTAAAGAGCAGATGTCCATCATGGGATGTCCCACGATGTCTCACGCTGGAATCTGCGGCACCAAACCCATAATTTAAAGCAGAAGTTTAGGTGAAGTCCACAGTGTGTGTATTTCTAGGGTTTGGGTGGCTGCAGGGGGTCTCCCGCTCAGGATCGGAGCACATGTGGGCCGCTGTGTAGTTTCATTAGCACTTGTGTGAAGTCCATCGCATCCCGCAGTTCTCGGCGTTCAAGTGCTCGGTCTCTCATTTCGAGGGTCTGTGTTCCGCCCCATACAGATGCCAGTTTAGCCATTTCTGCTGCCAGAAGAATAGAATACTAATTTGATAAAAGTGGTTAAAAAGGTCCATTGAAACAAATCGTTTTTGGACATCCTGCTAACTTCTACACACGGGCAGATTAATGTCTGCAGCGCACGAGAGTGGTTCTCATACACCTCCCGGTGCTGGACGAAGCGAGCTCTTCATCTATCATCTCACCTTTCGTGGAGGACCGAGCTCATTGAGGACAGTGAATCCTGAAGGTACCACTAGTCTGGATATCGTCTTAGAAGGGCTCAGGCTAGACATATTTCCATAGTTTATATAATTTCTCATAGCTCTTTCTTTGCTTGTCGCTCCTATTCTAAAATCCCCAGCTGTGCCTTCTCTGCAACTTGATATATTGCAGGAAGGTGCGTGGAAAACAACAGGAGCGTCTGACAGAACCATCTGAGCACAAACTGAAGGATGTCTGTTATTAACTTCTGTAACTTAGTGGTAAAACTAACTTTCGAGTTACAGGCAATGCTTCTGGTCCCAGTTGTGTTGGTAAGTTGAGCAGTGGGTCTGCAGCCTGTACAAATGCTTGTGCAGGTTCTCCCTGTGTTTTTAATCTCCATTTCCCTTCCAGCTGCTCCTGAGGAAAGTATAAGAAGGAGCTGGCAATAGACTTGAGCTCCCAGTTACTGTGTTCATAAGCTGGGCAGCTACTGAAATGGTGGTGCCAGGAGATCACAGACTGTTCAGTAGAGGGTTTATACAGATTTTTTCTTCCACATTTCTGTGGATTCCTGCAGGGAACTTCATGCCCACCATGGCTGGCCGCTGCAGGCTCACCCTTCAAGCATCTTCTCTGAGGCGGGCACAAGAGGCGAGGACAGGGAGCCACATACGATCTCCATGTGTGAAGGCTTTGAGGAATCTAGCTCTAGGAACCCCGGGAAATTGGGGGCCTGTTGACACTGTTAGACAGCGTACGGCGAGATTAGCCACCCCGCTTCTTCTCCGTGGCTTCGGAGAGCTTTGAAACCCATTATTCCTGTGAGGTGAGGGCGTGTGCAGCGATGCCGAGAAAACCGGCTTCAGCCCTCGCTCGGACCCCCCAACCCTTCTCACCCCAAGAAGCTCTCAGGCTGCCAAGCGGAATTGATCAATGGCCGGGGGCGTCGATATCCCCCCTCCCTTTGCAAACAATTACCATCCGCCACAATTCACAGGCTTGCAAAGAGCCTGGATGGCTGGAGCGTGTCAGGGAGTGCGTACGTGAACGTGTGTGAAAGTAACACCCAGGCCCATCAGCCACGGATTCCATCTCAGTAAAAGCAGCCCGGCCCCCCCAGCTTTCCATCCTCTGCAGACGAGAGCCGAGTGCAAGGAGTCACTGTCAGGGCTGCGATTGGTGGCTCCACAGGGCTGAACTAAACGGATCGGAAGTTAAGGGTAATTATGTTATTCCTTCTTCATCCCTTCCCCCCAGTTACATTTAGTTTTAAAAGTTATTTTTCACTTTGGTCGCAGAGGTCATTTTGTTAACAAAATGAAGGACATTATTTAATCCTTAGCCTTTTTGGAAGAAAAAAAAAAACGTTACAAAAGGTCCAAGAGTATTGCAGAAACAGACTGCATGGGAACAACCCAGCAAGAACACAGACACAGATGATCACTCGGTGGCATTGCAGATGTTGAATCTGAACAAATTGCATTTTGCTAACTTTTAGTCTTTTTTAAAAAAGTAATCACAGAGCATTTGATGGAAGCGAGAAGGAGTCACAGAGCCGGGAGCCCTGGGCCCAGCTGGTTGGAGAAGTTTGGAGAAACAGGTTATTAACACGCAGCTCTGCTCCTGTAGAAGGTATTGTACACGAGAACTCCATTAAGCAGCCCGCCACTTGCGCATCTTGATCATACAAAACAGAGATACCCTGGACCTCCTGGGAGCTGAGTAACAGCTGAGAGCACCGTCTACTTAAATCTGCAGAGACACGTGCAACCACAAAGCCTGTCCCTCTTCCATCATTCTCTATGCATACAGGAGTAAGAAAGAGGTTTTGATCTGTTCATCTTATCCTCTCGAGTGTTTCTGAGAACATTGTCTCGTGCTTAAGACGTACAACAAACGTGAGTGTGTTTTCCTATCGCTTTGTTGTGCGCTTGTTCAAACATCTGAGCTCGAGCAGAGCCGGCAGACGCCGAGAAGCTAATTGCCCGCGGAAGCCACCGATTCTTCGCTAATTTATCTCCGTGTTCACGCATGTTCGTGTCACAGTGGCCCTACAGCGACAGAGGGAGCGGGAAGATTACCCGATTGCCTGGGATTAACACTCACGCTTGGCACACGCCACGACCGCTGGGTGGGAAATGAACAAGTTAAGGAGAACATGCCGTGCAATTTGACACACTGCCGACTGTCGTCTCATGAGCCTTCACCGCTCGACCGCCGAAGAAAAACAAACAGCACGTTTCACAGACAGTGGCGAAGTGCGTGATGCTATTGTTCAGTTGCACGTTCATCAGTCATGTACGGCTTTTTCGAAAATTTCCCCTTGTTTCAGAACAAATGCTGTGCCTATAGGTGGCGATAAAGAGGGCCGATTCGATCAGAGCTGTAGGCCTCCTTGATTCATCCCGCTTGTGTGTGATGGTGATCGATAGCAATATCAGGAGTTCTGCTCACGTCTGTAGGATGAATCTGTTAAAAAATGGAACTGAACAAGAGTTTGTGGATATCACACTTTTATTTCCTTCCATCTATCCATCCATCCGTAACCACCAAACCCTGGTCCAGGAGGTCTCCAACCTATCCCAGAATCACTCATTTGTACTTCCCATAAATGTGTCCAAATTTTTGCAGAAGCTGACCTGAAAGTCAGGGGACATCTGTGGTCACCTTTTTCCTGGTTTCAGAACTGCAGCTTCTGTGTTCATAACTTCTCTCACACCTCCAGTGTTCAGTTCCCTTCCAGCAGTTATTGGGAAAACCGTAATGAGGAGCCGGGGAGGGAAATAACCGCGACGCCACTGCAGATGGGCTCCTCTCAGCCGACAGCGTTGCAGCCGTTCATCATATGTGCTCCGCTTGTATGATTAAAAGAAGTATTACACAAACTCTTTCAGACGCATGTTCTTTTCTTGCCAATTATTGTTTAACTGAATTTTTTTTTTTGTTGTTGGCAGAAAACCAGCAGTGGATCTGAATGGATAAAAGCATCTGGTAATGAGCAGAAATGAGGAATAAAATGGAAGTGACACGTAGGCAGTTACACTTTTACTTCACGAGATGGTTCCGCGAGGAAGTCGCGCGACCGGCCGCAGCCAAGCGACACGATCCCACATCTGCAGACGCTGTTAATATACTTTATCTCGGGCCGCTTCTCTTCACTCTCCCGCACAGAAGATGGATTGGACGGGGTTTGCGCCCCGAGGAACGTGCCAGGCACGCGGCGGACGGGCTTGACAAATAAAAACCCACCCTGTCCCGCTGACGTCATTCAAGGAAGTTCTGCCGAGTCTCTTTATCTCCAAACGCTCCTCTGCGCGGACCCCAGTCAATTTTCCGCTCTGTTCTCGTACCTCCGTTCCGCCGCTTTTCCTTGCGTGAATAAACGTTCGTTCTCCCCTTAAACTTTAGCTCTGGGCTTTAAATTCAAAGGGGGGGGGGGGGG